>JAUKWC010005554.1:0-25515 GCA_032356245.1 Endocladia muricata | reverse complement strand
ATGCATATGGAAGAGCGACAGAATCTGGGCCACCCATTCAGTGTCCCTTTGGTCTCCTTCGTCAGCGACCAGGAGCTCGACACCGACTCGCTCTCGTTTCGTGGGGCCGAAGGTGCTGTGTGCATTAAAGCGCAGAACTATACGTTTCCGCATGGGGCCGAGCCGAATGGTCCTGAGATCGGAATTATAGTTGTTGATTGAGGGACAGAATCCACGAAGAGTGTAAGCACTTTTGACGATGGTTGCTAGGAGAGCGTCATCTATGTTTATCACCTGTTTTTGCATAAGACCTTCGTGGCCACAGCAACAGCCCATGGTTTTTCGACAATGGGAAGGATCGCAACAACGAACGTGTAGGATCCGGCCAGCAGCACGTCGTGGACTCTCTTATTTACACAGAGCCTGTTCGGGTGACTGCCTTCTTCGGACTAGGAGCAGTCGACATGCAGCACGAAAATGTAGAGGTGCCCGTGAATGGTAGCTAGAACTGTATTGCCTCTGTGAAAAAGCGCATTGCGGTTGGTTCTGAACATCCCCCGACTGTTGCTGGAGAAAAACCTCCCCGAGAAGAAGGCAAGGAGTGGAGACTGAAGAGTACGCAGCTTTTGATTAGCTTAGAGATGTCGGCGTGGAAGTTGTCCAGCGGCTCGAAACTAAAAATTGGGTCCACGTCGAGACGAGAAGAGGACGGCTCGAGGATTCGTATTTTCGCTGTGCATGCCAACGTCGGTCGGGAGGATCTGGAGAGGGCCCATTGCGCCTGTACGGTGGTGGCTATTGCTTGAGCGCGTATGCCTGCCGATGAATGAGCAACAGCCTCGATTTCTAGGTTAGTAATTTTCTTGCAAAGACGATCGGTGGACTGCATAGTGTCGGCTGTATCAAAGAGGACATATTGAATGGACTTGAGGATTTTTCGCAATAGTGGCTCAGCTGGCCGTGGCTCGTGTATGATTGAGTGACGATGTTGTCTTCGGCTCTATCTATGTCGCAAGAGTAGCTAGTGGGGACTGGGTGGAACTTTCAGAGACCTAGGGAGGCGTCTGAGTGTTTCAAATCTACAAATACTTTTTCACACAGAGGTGCTAGCAGAGAGTGCAGGGCGAAGTGTAGTGTGAAGGTTTCAGTCTATGGGACGCAGGCAGCCGACGAATGAGGGTTGAAGTCGAAGTCTCTGTCTCGCTCTGTCGGGAAGAACTGGACAGCAGGAAAATCAGTGGCGGAGTGTCGGTACATTACGTAGAGTGGGTGGGAAGTCGCGGTGGTGGCCAGGAGAGTGAGGTGTCGGGGATAAGCAACGGGCGCACTGTTGTCGAGTATAGTGGCCGACATCTCTGTAAAGATCTATATGTAAGGAACGAACGAGTGGATTGGCGATGTCCCAGTGTCCGAGGTGACACCCAGAGCTTCCTATAAGCGAGTTCTGCCTTGAGTTCTTGGAGATCGTGGCTGAGCCCATCAGTCTGCAGGAGGTAGACAAAGATACGCGCCTCGCTCTGCTGGCGTAACCATAAAGTCAGCAGGAGCAAGACACCGTGGAAGCTTGCACTAGTAGCTCTCGCAACAGCTGGAGAGGGTCGCGGGGGCGGGCAGTTCGCAAGGCCATACCACTGTGGTCGAGTCCACATATTGTCGAGATGACGTGATGGTGAGGGTCCATCTCGGCGATTGCAGTTGTCGAATAGCAACACCATTACGGGCAGCAAATGCTGTCTCCACATCGCGAGGGAGAAATCGAATCCCTCCAGGATAGAGATGATCTCGTCAACCGCGAGCAGGCCGGTAGTATGGCCTACCGTGGCAACAGAAACCGCAATAGATGATCTGAAGGGGTACGTCCGAATTGCGGTCGTCTCGGTATTCAGGTGACACAGCAATTGCAGGTTGGGAAGCAGAGGCGCCGGAGCCTGGTCGTAAGGGATGTTATTATCATAGTGGATATGCGACGTTGGAAATGCGATTCTTACGGGGAAATAGGGTGGAGCTTGGCAGGTTGTTACATTCGGAACGGATACTATTCGTTGTCTATGGAAACAACGGACACGTCAGAAGACGATTATACGCACTGGCGAGACTTGTAGCGCGTACTGTACACGGGAGAAGAGGGCTGGAAGGAGAACGACTGCAGGGTGGAATAGAAGAAGGGAAAGGTACGATATTTTCCGCGGGCGGAGCTGTCGTCTTATATTCGCTAAGCACTAGACGACGGGTCTCGTCGTGATTTCTCTTGTGTCTAGGAGAACTAGTACAGGTTCTCTGTACGCAGAAGTGCTCACTGTTGAAGACGGGCCTGCCATTCAACAGAGGCGGAGGTACAGGCTGTATGGACAAGAGAGGTTGATAAAAGTTCTGAGTGCCGCTACCAAAAACAGTACGAACTGAAATGAACGGAGACTCTTGTACCCCTCCTTGAGTGCTCTTCCAAATTTCTGAGGTCCGAGGAGAGATCCGGAGCAAAGCGGCGATACAGAGGAACGCGAAAACCTGCTGCAAGCCCTGGACAAACTGAAACGCGGCGGGACGCCGCCTCATTCGATCTGCGGAGGTACAATCACGTCAACGAAACTTAACAAGCGATATTTGGTTCTATCCGTGTGATTCGATGGCGTGGACAGGTGCGCAGGACGACCCCAATTGAATATTCGCGCGGGTCTGAGGAGGTTGGCCAGGATGTCAAACCTTTTTAGTCACATGCGAGAACCACATCGAAACGGAGATTACATGGGATACACGGGGTTGCTGCAGAGAAGTAAAAACTGTGTTGGGCAATGTAAAGTCTTGAATGCGGGTTGTTAAGGGTGTAGAGGGCGAGTGGAAGGGAGAGTTTTGTGAGGTGTTGAGATGGAAACTGGCAGAGAAGTTAGGCGGGATGCGCGGTGGATTTGAAGATTGAAAACACATGTTGTATGCGATAGAATGAGGGGAGTGTGGGTCTTTGAAGACCGAGAGGATGAGGGAGTGGTGGTAATGGTGGGGTGCGGTGGTGCAAACTGGACTGCGGCCTAGGCGGGATGTGTGGCGCCGTTAAAGAGTGCCGAGACGTTCGGAGTACGATGCGATGTACGGAGTGTCGTTTGGTGGCGCTAGAGACAATGGCGGCGTAGACATGACGGTGGGGTATGAAGTTACACACTGTGAGGAAGGCTGGAGGGGTTGCGTGGTGCGGTGGAATAGTGGGAGAACATAAGACATGCGAGGAAGTACAGAGACTTTTCGTCATTCGAGGTGAATAGGATGCGGGAGTGGGTTGAACGGTGGCGCACGGTGGTACAGACTGAAGCGGAGGCTGCGTGGGGTGTGTGGCATCAGTGAACAGTGGCAAGACGTTTGGTGTGCTTTGTGATGTAGAGAGTGTCTGGGGGTGGGACTGGACTCGGAGAGGGAAAGCAGGTGACGGTGGGGTGTGATGATTTGAAAGGGATTGAATGTTGGGCGGAATGCGAAATATGTTTGGGAAGTGGCAAGACACGAGAGGTGGGATCCGATGCCGAGGGCATTTGTCGTTGTAAGAGAGGGACGGGGGGCCGAACTAGGGAGGGTAGAGTGGAGAGATGGTAGTATCATACGCTCGTCCGGATACTCTCGAAGTAGTGGACATGTTGCGGTACGGAGATTTTGTCAACTGAGACGGTTGGTCCACCGCATGTTGTGCACGGTCGGAGTGTATTGAGTCGGCCCGATGACCAGCAGTACTGATCTTAGAACCAAACAGAGTACCGTTGTAGTGCAGTTGTAGTGCAGTTGTAGTGCAGTCGGAGTGCAGTACGAATGGGGATGACTTTTCACATGTCACTGCATGTCACCCATTACAACAGCACTATGGAGTTCTGGGGGCCGTGGCATATCATATGGTATTACTACGCCGGCCTTGTCGGAGCCGCATAGCGGTGGCTAGTATCACTAGGCCTGGATGTCCAACGCGCAGAAGTGCAAGTCTACTAATGCTGAACCGAAACGTCCTCGACGTGAGGGATAGGGTGTAGTAAAACTGCACCTAGAGACCCGCTTGGTGTAAGTCCGAACACAGTAAGTCTCTACCTGGACTTGCACCTGGTGAAAGTCCGGGCGTAGTAGCGCTAGTCGTGGAACTGCAAAATAAGTAGTAAACGACGGGTTCTAACAGGCCTCGTACTGCACCTGGCGGACGTTCGCATCCATTTCCCGAGAAACAGGCACAGGGTTGCGAATTACTGTCGTAGCTCGTAGTCCATGTGAAGAGGGGTAGTTTGTTAGCCAGGACTCCGTCCTTCTTTGGGCGTTATAGCCCGCGTCGACCCACACAGTTTCCTATCCCAGAGCCAGCTTAATAAACTGCACGCAGAACATGTCTGTACACGCGTACCAGCCTACTGTCATCAACCATTGTTTTTGCACCACCCCAACATTCGACTCTTCAACATTAAAGCAACGTACTATTAGTGGCAGAGACGGTCTCCCATGCCTATCCTCCCAATCTAGAGTTTGGGTCTCTGTTACGGCCATGTCCATTTTGTATACTACTGAGTCCTGATGTCTGTCGCGGATGAGGTCAGTCTCGCTTCGTGCTAGGTAGAAGATACGATCATATAACTCTGCCAAAAGGTTTGACTTTTCACTGAGATATAAGAGCATAATGGCGAGGACGGAGTTCTCGTCCATTCTTCGCTTTTGGGAAAGAACTCCATTACCACGAAAGAGTATGTCCGCAAAGCTACCGTTTTGGTTTCCAAGCTACCTACGGAGCACACGTTGCCGGATTAGATTCTCCCTGGATATCTTTGCATTATGCAATCTAATACTAAATACCAGACAGAATCACAAAAGCTTGCTTGTTAAGTTTCACGACACCATTCCGTCTCCGGAGAGGACAACGTACTCTTGAATCTCACGTGAAAAGCAATTCAAAGCAATTCATGAAATTGGATCACCCACACACGGCAGATTGAACTGTTGGGACCTAAGAAAGAACATCGTTTTTGCTGTAGATGTGGAGTTGAGAAGTCGTTAGTGACATGATCCAAACCGCTTCTTTCGGATTCTGACTTTTCCTCTCAATCTATCAAGACATTACGGCATAGTGATTCTGGTTTCAGTTGCATGCGAGTACGTACGTCACCCGGACCTACTTCAAGCAGCAATATTGGGTAGTCTCGGGATGAGGAGGTCACGTTTCTGGTCTAGTATCACCGTGCCATCCCGAGAATACGACATCTGGTCTCGCCGTGTTCACAGTCGACCAATCAAGAGGTAGATGAGCCAGATCGGGTGATCTGGAATTGGATGACACCCGAAAAATGACGGAAGTTCTCTTCGTCGTGGTCAATTATACTCCAATCTGACTGTGAGATTCCATGCTACTACCGTGGGTTCTAGCAGCAGATTTCTTGAGAATCTTTAAGCCTATCGCCACGTCAACTATCATTCATGGCATCAGCGAGCTTGCAGAATGAATCAGCTCAAGAATTTGTCGCGGTCCTTCGGTACTCGGAAAAAACTTATCACGATGCGAAAATACAAACGCCTTACCAAGAAACATCGACATCGCTCCACGAATATTTTACAATGACCCTCTTTTCCAGGTGGATGTAGTCTCGACGATAGCAAGCGCATCAAGAAGTATACGAATATGATCTGCACAGGGGCATGCGCCCACTCCGAAAAGTAAAGTGACGGTTCTTAAAAGATGGATGTCCGCGACGGAGCGTTGGGATCTCATGGTAAAGATTACTCTCAGCCCGAAGCTGCTAATTTGTTGCGAATGAAGTGGCGCCAATCTCGATTGAACTACCTGAACTCGACCTATTCGTGCTATGCGGCCACTTTTTTAGCATCTCAGCCCTCATAGGCTACGTGCAAGTTTAAAAAAGACTGATAGAGGGTTATCTTCGGCGAGTTGTCTCCATGGCACTAGCGGTTTTCGGTCTAATGCCAAGAAGTTGGATTTCTTTGTCTTTCGACCCGACATGAATCGAACAGCGAATCACCCTGTCTGTATCAGAGCGCGGGTCGCCGAAGGGAGATAACGGCGACGTCATCCGCTTGCTTTCTTCAGCGAGAGCTCGATTGCGGTTGCACTGAGCTGGTCATGTTAGCTCTGAATGAATTATGCAGCCACTGGCATAGTAAAAACCTAACTTCGTCTCGTTCACTCTCTGCGGCCTCAGAATGATTGATACGCGTTACAGAATGCCAACATTATTCTGTTTAACTTTCAGATCATTCCTGCCTAAAATAAACCGGTTGACATATAGTTGTTGCGGCCAGTATTGGTCTGTGGTATGGTCATCACTAACCACGTGAGAAAGCTATTCAGTTAAGATCCACGACAGATCCACGATTCTAGGTCTGACGTCGTCAACGAGAACTGCAAAGTCGGGGAGTTGTTGCTCGGATCGATTGCAAATCGCGTAGAGCATACAACGACCACATACAAAACCGTTTAGCTGCTTGCCATTATGCGTCACAATGTTCGAAGAATGCGGATCTAATACCGCGCCAGGAGAATGAAAACCGCAGAGATTTGCATGGCATGTCATTGGTTATCACCTCACAGAAGCGCTCTCGATTTTCGTTTCCGCCCGCGGAATCATGTCGCGAGGGAGATGCTCAGAAACTTCCCGCCGGAAGTATGGGAGAAGGGGCAATGTGCTAAGGAGGGATGCTACAAATACGACCTCCTCGGTCGGATCATATGACTTTGGAAGGCTTTTCGCTGACGAATCTGATCCTTTCTAGAGTGGCCATTCCAGGAGTCCACACCCTGCTGAGGACCTCACCGACTGAGATATGTGGTTTGAGGACTCTGCGTTTGGTTTTGTAGTGCCTCTAGTCGGCAGTCAATGTCAAGCGGACAATGAGAGCAGCCCACACTGAACCGCCAAAATCAAGTTTTTCTCGGTACATGTCCCTGGAAGTGGCTCCAGACTTCTCGATTCGGTAGCCTAGTAAACACTTCCCCATACCTAATTTTTCTGGGAGTGAATCATAGTGTGTCTAGTGTGGTATTACAAAATGCAAAGTTTGCCTATTGCTGCTCTTTCTTTGGTTGGCCGTGAGTTCCGATAGAAAAGGGTTCTCAATGGCCATATCTGGAGAATGTCCGTATTTACTGCTCACAGGCCATTTACTGCTGATATATCTAGCCCGTACGGGACGTTGTGCAGTACTATGCAGTTTCATCTTTGACCTCACGTGCCGCGATAACGTACGATGACGTACAGTATAACATATACGAGAAGGTGCAACGTGGACAGGCCGTACTCGGCACTCCACTCCAAGGATCTGCAAACCAGTGCACTGAAAACTACTGCGCGTAGTGTACATCACCTGTCGCTCTGGAAATCTGAGCATTGCTCTTGGTAACACTCAGTTGCATTGCCCTAGACAGAATCGTGCCGATAGTATATGCCCTAATGCGAGTGACAAACCTCCACCCTGACGTCTCGGACAGCTACAGAATCATACAGCAACGCAAACGAGGAATACGCTCTTGCACATGTACCAACTAGTTGAACACACAATTGCGGCTCAACAGAGTTCGCACGGTGCGTACCAAGGTTAAGAGGGGCAACGCCATTGTGAGGCTCACCCTCCGCGCCTGCGCCTGTCCCACTATTCTTGCATAGTGGAGCCTGTTTGATGCATTATCGCGTCACTGATCAACAGTACGCGCACAACTTGACGTACTTGCCACGGAGCGGTTTACAAAGAAAGGTTGCCAATCGGCGCCGAATGCTGAAGCCTAGAGTCTAGTCGGCATTCTCAAACTTGGGTCAACTTCACTTTCGAGCCATAGGGCAACTTGTCTGTAGCAGAGGAAGAGGCAAACAGATACCGACAGTTCAATCTGTCCTTGCTGTAGTCGTGCTGGAAGAGACTCTGGCAGGAAGTCCGCCACGGACTTCTTGTTGTAAGCAGATTTGATTTCTATCATCTGAAGCATAGAAATTTGGTGAAGTGGGAGGCAACCTATAAAAGGGATAATGACCTGACATTTTGTGATATTCAGAAAAGGAAAGTATCCTGGGTTAAAGAATGGCCCTAGTCCAAGCGGTAGTGATGTTCTCAACTGAATGGACGTCAGCGAATGGAAATTGTTTTGCAGACAGAAGTACGTATACTCGTGTCGTCACATGGTTTAGCAGGATCTGCTCCCAGCCTGTGCCATTAGTGACCACCTGCAAGCCAAAACTTTCGCTTTCTCTCCGGTTACCTTCTTCCGGGACAGCATCGCCATGTTCGCACATGTATCTAGGGGACCGCCCATTCGGCAAAGCCCATGTCCACAGCAACTACCTTGGCGTTAGCTTCTCGTGAGAACTACTTTTCGAACCCGAATACAGTACCGAAGATTGTTGTACTCAATACTGTTCCGGGGCTTCTTTCCATAGCTGACTGGTTATCGTGAAGGCTGTTCCGAACGGCAATCTGGGTGTCAGGACCGTCGGAGTCGAAGCAGTCATGTCTAGAACTGACGTCGTATGCCCTTGTCTGTGCTTTCGGAAACGGATGCGCACGTCCACTGAGTGCAGTACGAGGTCTCGTAATACTCGCGGTCTACTTAACTCTTTGCACTTCCAGACCTAGTACTACTACGCCCGTATTTACACCAGGTGGCCGTCCGAGTCTAGTCTTACTAGATTCGGACTGTATCCAGGTGGTCGTCCGAGTCTAGTACTACCAGACTCTGACTTGCCCGAGGTAGACCTTCCGGTCCAGTATTGCTAGCTTCGGACTTCCACCGAGTGGTTGTTGGGGTCCAGTATTACCGGAGTCGGACTTCGACCAAGTCGACATCCATGTCTAGTAATACTAGGACTCGAGCTGCACTTTTCGAAACTCCTGGTCTAGTAATACGAGCTGATAAATTGCGGCCTGAAGAACTACGGGAAGCAGTTGTGCTACGCAGGAAACTGCGAGGTGTGGAAGCCCATCCCTAGTTTTACTGCACTATGTATGCACTTTTTGCGGTTCCCAATGCAGTATTACTGCACATCGCACTTATCAAAACTAAACCAAACATTCACTGCGTGCAGTGAATGTCTTGTCTAGCTCTACTACATTTCCGTCCTGCTACATGAATAGTTCATCTAGAGTAATGGGACGGACCTACCCTTTCACCATAATGTCCCATGAGCCGTCCTACTCCTTCACCCTCTCCACCTCCAAAGACGCTCAATCTCTGCATTGCATCGTACACCACACATGTCGCCACTTTTCAACGACGGCTCCCATCCCTCCCATAATCCCTTCCGTCTTGTACACTACACTCCACCACCACCCGCACTCCCTCATCCTCTCTAACTCCAAGAGCCCCCACTTCCCGCATCGCGTCGCAAACCACATGTCGGTCCATTTGTCAATGATGCCACACATCCCGCCCACCATCCTCTCCAGTTTACACACCATACCCAACCATCACCCACACTTCTTCACACTCTCCACCTCCAACAGCCCTCAGTCCCCGCATCGCATCGCACACCAACCGTCTTGCAACCCTCCAACCACACCACGCATCCCGCAGAGCCGCGGCCTAGATTTGGTACACATGCGTGACTGAAGAGGTTGCGGATCCAGTCCCAGAACCTTCGCGCACGTGCGAATACCGCTTCTAGTACGCGCTGCTTATCTGTGAATGCCGTCGCATCAAAACGAAAAACCCGTCGCCATGTACTTTCTGTCGACGTCAGGGTATCCTTGCCGACTTGACGAGGTAGCGTGCCGTGTCACTCTGGTTGGAATCGGGCCTATGGCAGGTTCTTGCGTTGCAAAGTTTCGCCGCCGCGCCTTAGAACTACGGTAAACCGTTCGAAAATTTGAAAACTGGTCAGGTAGGGGTATCATAGTACAACCCCTATTCGATTCCCACCTGTCGTTGTAGTAGCTATCGGCAAATGCATGAAGCTCTCTTGTCAATACAGCCCATAGCGTGCGTATGTGTCAAATGGCAGGCTCCGTTTTCCATCTTGAACACTCCCTCGTGTACGAGACCTGTATTTGATTTTATGAACGGGGTAGTGGCCGCGAGTGAGCCTACCGTCTTGTAGTTCGCGAAAAACAGAAGACAGCTCCAGCAATCGAAAACGTCCTACCCCTCCGTTCTCCCACTCCTCCCAACCGCCCCTCTCCTTGCAACCTTCTTCGCCAACCCTCAATATGCGCCGCAAACTTCGGAACTGCGTCTACTCGTCGTCCGACGCGTACCCCCTTTCCAAGCAAGAGCAACAGTGTCATTTACGAACACACCGAGCGGGCAACCTCGTTGCTGCTTCCCCGCAAGGTTCACCTCCCCGAGAACCTCCTGTCCATTATGACGACAATGTCCTTCCTGATGAGGCTCCTGCCCCTGTGCTCACCGCGCTCAAAATTCCTGTGTTGCACTAATCCAGAACCGACCACGAGTAAGACCAACCTCCTTATGCCTTCAATCTCAGTTTCTTGTGCCGAAGTAGAGAGGACTGCCGGCCCGCGCATGGCTGACGACACTATCTTTATTCTGAGGGATCCCGGCTTCTCTCTCGTTCGCTGTGGAGCGCTCATTCGCTCCTCACAACAGCGTCACTCCTTCACACTCGCTGTTGTCAAGACGAAGCTTCACCATCAAGGCTCCTCCGCAGCTCGTGTGTCGGGCCACAGGAGTGCGTACTTCGGAACTACCCACCTTCAGGACGCTATCGAAAACCTGCGAAAGAAAGTAGCGCATGCTTATCCTGAGTGATCGTACTTCCAGCCTTACAGTGACCCGCCGCAGGGTGACACGCTTCTGTGTGCTGATGCGCTGCAGACTGACTAGCATCGATAAGTTTGTCAAGACCGCGAGGAAGAAGCCATGTGTGGCGAGCTCGAGGGTGTCATCTGGGGCACTGGGACGTCCGTACCCACTCGTTTGGAGGTTGTATACAAACCTATACGGATAAATCCACCGGTACACTTAAGAACAGCGCCCGTGTCCGTTATCACGTTGAAGTAACTCTCCTCAACCTCACTGGCACTTTCTGCCGACGATGCATAATGTCTCGGCAGAACAGCGTCGAATATGTTCCTGTCCGACTCTTCCCCACCGTGGAAGATAGAGACTTTCACGTCCATCCACTTTCTTCGACTACTCGCGCACCGGACACCAAAATCTCCATACTACACTCCCCCCTGGACTCTCCGCTATTGCGACTGCATGAAAAAGTCATCGTAGGCTTTATATCCTCAGATGCCTACCATTGTGTCTGCAAATGTCCCCCGGTCCTCACCAGCTACTGTTGCGACATACCCGAGGCGAAGGGTATCACCAGCACTCGATCGGCCACAAACAGCAGCCAACCATGCCGCCGTTACGATGTATCTTCAAATATATTCACTCTGTCCGCCTCATTCCCGCCGGGCACCTCGCATTCCATCATCCATCTTCGTAGAAAAGTCCCTGACCTCGAAGCTGACCCCGCTACTCATGCATTGGTGGGCAGGCGGGCTTAGGTACGAGCTCCCACCGGACAGGTTCAACAAACCCTCCTGACCTCCTCCCTGTGGAGGTTTCCATCCTTTCCGGAAACATGGACCCTCCTTTCGTCCAGCTCTCGTCTCGATATGCGCTCAATTTTGGTTTCGAACGTCTGCACAATTTATACCTCGGCATTTCTGAGCTAATCAATACCTACATATTTCTAAGACGCGACCCATCGTCCTATTCACAGCGCAAGCTTCCGGTGGCGAGAGTCGGGAGCAGCTCAGAACTATCCGCACTGCTCTCCTCCGCGGAATGAACACAGGTCTGGCTGTCATTCAGAGGGACTTCTACGTGGCTGGTCCACACGTCGGCTTCTCGCCGTCCGAATCGGGCAGTCACCCGAATGGCCGCCACGTAAATGAAGGATTCCGCGGCATACTGGAAGCCAGACAATACAAGTCCGTTGACACGGTCTTTCGAAATTATCGCAGGAATCATAGACCGTTGCCGTGATAAGGCTGAATCCGCGCGCCTCGCATCTATTTGCGGTCAATACTCAGATATTCTCATATCCAGCTCGAGATAGGGACTCGAGAAGTACTGGGGCTTCGCCAAGGTTCACAATCAAGAGGTTCGTGTCAATATGTTCAAGGACACCATGCTCCACATGTCCCGGGACCACCACCCGACCAATCTCAAGACCCTTAACTTTCATCTCCTCGCCAACCCTACAGAACACGTCCGCAAGTCTGGAGGCCTACAATATGTAGATACCGGTTGTTTGTGAGAACCCCGACACTGCCGTGAAACAAGACTACCGCAGCACCTCCAAGCGAGGGGCAACAGCTATGGACGAAACCGTCCGGCGAATCCAGCACTCCGAAACTCTCGCTGCCGTTCGAGCTCAAGTCGGGTCTGTCTCCCAATCACGTCGCCTCGCAACACCCCACAGGAATCTGAACGACAGCAGAAGAGTGCGTCCTTTCAGAGCAGGCTACAAAATGTACCCCCGCGAAATCGCTCACTTGAAAACTCTCGCCACGCCGCTTCTCGCAAAGGAAGAAGCCCGCCTCACCGCCGCGATGCCCCAATCACTACACGAAGAAGCCCCTGACATCTGCATCGATCTCTTTCCACAGCTCAGTGAGCTAGGCACGAATGTGCGGCTGGACCATGTCCGCGCCGAGCTTCTCCAGAAACGTTTTGTCCACACCTCTAACACTCTCCAAATTACTATCGACAAAAATGGTTCCGTTCTTTGCTGGCTCCTTCCTTCCGTCAACGACTACCATCCCGGCCTGAACGTCATGCGACTCCACCCAATGCGAAAACATGTCATTCCGCGCGTTTTTGCAAATAGTAGCTGCGGGTCAACGAAATGGAAGCGATTCCACTTCGTGTTCCTCGCCGCTAATGACGAAAAACACACAGATACTAAATGGATGGTCGACATTTTGTCTTTTTTCCGTACGCATGACCGTGAAACGATGCAACCAACCGAGTATGCCTTCATTCAAGACGATGATTGCATTTCACCAATTGAAGCAGTCGATGAAGCTCCGCAATGTATTTGCATGCTGTGGTCTACAAATGAGAATGTAAAGCGCACAGAAAATTCCGTTCCGCTCCCAGAGATGCAGCTGCTAGGGCGTCAAGCTCCTGCTTCTCCTTGGTTTCGCCTGCCCAAGGCCTCTGCTACCATTGGAACAGCTCGAGTGTTGCGGTGATATTTCGACATCCCCACTTTCACTCCTCAGCTCAACTGGCTCTACTACCACCTTTTTATAAACCGGTTCTACAGACACTCTGATGTATGGGCCGTTCTATCTGAGCCCTCCGCTTAGAGGAACACGCCATTCTCACTGCACTACAACCGACACGAAAGGAAGCTACAGTCGGTCTAGTGAGCTACCAACATAGAAGCACGGCGTCCATCTTTCTCCTTCTTCAGGGCTTTGACGGTTATTCGTCCTCAGCTTCAAGAACAGCGCGCTCGAGGACAAATCCAGTGTTGTGGCCGGAATCCGTGATAGGCCAGACGCGCCATTGCGAAGTTCATACGCTCCCACGCTTGAATCTGCACGTGCAACGTAGCAATCGGCGACACCGCCAAGAATATTGGAGATTTTGTTTGGAAACCATTTCCTTCGTACCCCCCACATAAAATTTATTCTCAGAACTCATCGTTACCACATTCTTGGATACTTGAGGCCTACCTGCGAAGAAAATCCTCGCAATCCTCTTTACCAGGCCGCTCCATCCTCTCATTCGCCGAATGACACGACGCCCCGGGAACCGTAGAACCATCCGGAAATATCTCCTGCAGGACAATACGGCATAGAACGCTGCAAACGCCGCATAGTATCTGCGCGGTTGGGAAGGGCAGGTACTTAGAAAATCTTAGGCTGTAAGTGCGGTGGTGCTGGCCCCCACAGCCCTTACCATGCTGCAGGCAGGATATCACTGTTACCAGGCAAGCGTCCAGGCGTGCGAGCTACACGACGGAACTGTCTACGCACGTCTTCCTCTATTGGGCATGGTACCCTCGGAACTCATAAAAGACATGCCTCCCCAAAGAGTTTCCAAACAGTACAGTAGCCTCCTCAACATCACACACCTTCTTCGGTACAGAGTAATCTCCGTACACTAGATCGTCGACCTTGCTGAGTCGCCACCACGAGAAATCTTGAGACCCTTCGTCCCCTCCTGAAGACACCAGCCTCACCTGCGCTTGACATGCCTAACATGAGCGTTCCGCCCGCTGGCTGTCCGATACAGACGTGGTTTCCCGCGACATGAAGAAGAATCACCCGAGGCATTGCAACAGCCTGCCCGTCGCGCTTCTCTTCCCCGCGCTCATCAAGTCACGGATTGTCCGCCTCATCCTTGCACATAGAGCACAGTCTATTGGAACATCCTTCTCGCATTCGCGGCGGGATTTGGCGCCCAAAAACAAGGACGACCAATTCCCGGTGCCAAGCTCTGCACGCACCATCCGAACCTGAACCGTCGACTCATCGTAGTATGAACGCGTATAGTGCTCCTTACGATTGGCAAGAACCATCGGTGGAATCGGCACAACATCCTCGAGGCCGTCCGCAGACAGTGCCCACGCCATGCACGGCTCACTGCAACCAACCAAGTTCCGAACTGGAACAGAACTTGATGAATCCAGCTCAGGAATTTCCAAGCGGCATCATTACGAAATCTACTTCTGGACGGTCTTGGCAACACCAATGTACTTTACCCTCCGTTGTATCATACGCTTGCGGCTCTGACCATTTCCAATTACGTCACGCAGTGTGGCATGCTGGGTGCCACCAAGGATCCCGCGAGTCACGCGTCGGCTCTCGATCTCAAGCTTGACATCCTTGATATCTGCTTTTAGTCACAGAAACTCGGTTAGCGTTGCATTAGTCGTCACCCGCACCTCAAAACGCACTTGACCGGCCATCTTTTGCTTCTCCTTGTCGCCGCTGGCTCTTGTCTTGAGAACACTAATCTCTTGCTCCTCCGCCCTGACCTTGTTCGTCTACTCGGCACGCATGAGTTGTAGCTCGGACGAACTGTAAAGATGGATTTCAGCGATTGTAGCCTGGAGAGTTGGTCAGGAGAGCTGACGAAGGGAGTGGCATGAAGATGCTTCAACCTAAGCAGAAGAGTATGACGCACACGAGTAAGCTGGAGTTGCTGTATTCCACACCGAAGGACACCGTGTTGGACCTGTGTAGTAGTACGTGCACGACTGGAAAAACATGCATAGGGCTTCCCAGACATCGCCGTTTTGTGGGTCGGGACAGGGATGATGCCTGCGTCAGTCGAGCTCTACTAAGTTTATTCAAGGCGTTTCGCGAAAGCGTTGTGAGCACCACGTGCGACATTGCTGGCGCTCTGCGGATTCGGGAGCTTGCCACAAAGCACCTGCCGGCATGAAACTAAATGTGTCTACCAGGAGGGCGAACAACTCTCCGGATGCTTGTGGTAGGTATCCCCCGGATCAATGTCTACCTGACTACATAGTCCGGTTTATTGCGAACTACGCCAGGGATCCCATGCTTTCTCTACGCTACTTACGGGCGCTGCTGGACGACTGATCCTCGAAGTACCACGCCCTCCTATACCCTAAGACCCGCTGACATTACGGGCGGTCGAAGCGATGGCGAGGCGTGTGACAGTGCGTCCCTCGACGGTGAAGTACGAAGGTGTGAGATTCGGGTAGTCTGCGGACTGCGTATTCTGCGGACTGGGTGGTCTGCGGAACGGGTCTTTGCGAAACGAAAGACGATTCTCCCATCCTATGGGCAGCCCCTGTACGCAGACTAGGGTAGATGTGCCCGGGACAAGACGAAGATTAACGGAGCTGGAGTTATGGCGTTAGAAAAAACCGTTTCAACCGGGTAATGCTTTTCGTGGGAAGGCGGGGGGAGCCCCGGGAGGGTATGAGGCGGAACATGTACATCGTACCGGCACAATTTGGTGTGGCTAGGTTTGTGAATGACGTGCGGTAGTTGCCTGGGGATGAGGGGGTGTAAAATGGTTGTATTTATACAGCGCGAGACACAAACGTAGAGTTTTATATACATCGACGCTGATTGTCGCCGAGAGATCTACGTTGACTGAACGCTGTTACGATCCGTGCGACGCGTGAGATTCTGAACGGCGAGGACGTGTTCATAAACTACGGGGATATGTTTAGCTTGAGAGTGCGTGGTAGAATCTTCAAAAATAGCGTGCAGATAAACGACCTTAAACACTCCATACTGGGGGAAGGGCCAGCTCGGGCCGAGCAGATCACAACTATAGCAGCTGAGAAAGACTTGGGCGGAGCAGCAAGAAAGATTGCCCAAAAAAGTGGGCGATTTCCGGTCCGCTACAGCAGGAAACAGAGTTTTCAGAAGTAGCCGAAATTTAGACAAGGTTGGTGTCACAAGCGACAGGTTCTGAGATCTAGACATGTGACAGCACGTGAAAAGATGGATGTGCGAAATTTAGCCTGACAAACAACATCCATTTCCCGATGTATTTTCACATGCGCAGGTCTTAATTCCTGTCATCAGTGACACCCCACCGATCTATAAAATTGTTTACCTTCCAACTTGACGAAAATCACGCTTACAATCTCTGTATGACGTCGAATCGAGGTTGAGTTTGTTTCTGCGCTTGGTGTGATACGTGTATGACCTGTTCAGCAAAAGAAGTGTGTGTCTCCTGTTCTGCACGGGTCAGTTGCAGTACAGCCACGGCAATGGCGGAGTGAAGTGGTGGCATCTGTACTTCCCACATGCTTCTAAGGAAGGATGTACGTACAGCATAGCATAAAAGTTGTTCCGTATGGAAGGATGCCGACTCGACTGTAGGTCTCAGCCTTGCGTTGCAATTGGCAACACCTCGGCGCGAACCACGCGATGCCAGATTTATGGACTCGTGCACGCATTGTTAACCAGTGCCGAGTCGATGGACAAAGCAGGCTCAACTATGCGAACGCACTGGGAAGGACAGGACCATCACGTTTGAGCCCCGCGCAACAGTAAAATGTCTTGCGTGCGGCACGCGGGAAAATGATGCTGTCGGGAAGCACTCGTGCAATGTGCCATGCCTTACACGGATTACACGTTAGTCCTAGCTTGCGTCCCGCTCTGTATACGATACTGTCCAAGAAATCAGCGCAAAGTTCTACACATCATTTCTTGCCATATAACGTCGGCGAGATACTGGGTAAGCCAGTGCAGCCGAACATCACCGAGCACTGTGCTCAGTTTCCTATAGCTGCATATTGCGCATATTGCGCGTAGAGGTCTTCCATGCGGCGACGCGAAATCCGTCGGAAGGCATTTGACAGTATGAAGAGTCCAAGGTACGCCGATCCACGCGGGGCAGGCTATAGGTCATCATGTGATATTGACGAGCGTAAGGTGATATGAAGACCTGCAGTGTACCGCACAATTCGCAGTACGGACTGGATAATTTACTAGGATGTGAACTGGGAGTATTGAATGCGGGCGTTCGATGAACGCGGCACTTCAAGAGGTGTTTTTTTCGAAGTCTGCATCCATGCGAAAAACTGCCGTACTACACGAAAACCACGTTTCGGAATGCCACGAATGTCCGCATTCCAACGCATTCGAAAATGTGCAGTACGGGTGAAAGGTTTACTTGGCTATTGCACGCGGGGAACGTCCGCGTCAATTTCCAGAAACAAGGACGTGGGCGGGATGAGAGGCGTCGCTGAAGAGAGGCGAGTAATGAGGAGTGCGATACCATAGAGGTACTGCGGGCTGCTGGAGGTGGCGTGCCATATATCACAGGGAGTGCGCGCTGCTGGAAGTCGAGACGTTGAGGGATTGTGGGTGATGATGAGGTGTTATGTGTAAACTGGAAGGAATGGTAGGTGTGATGGGTGGTGTCGTTGAATAGTGGCGTCTTTGAAGAGTGGCAAGGCGTGTAGTGTGCGACGCGATGCGGAAAGTGAGAATTGTGGGAGGTGGAGTGCGATGCGAAGCGAGTAGGGCGAGCTGTCGAAGATTGAGAGGGTGGGGGAGGGCGCTTGGTGGTAGAGCGTGGTGTTCAAACTAGAACGGATAGTGACCGGGATGGAAGGCGTTCACCGAAGATGCCGGGATGTTGGTATGCGAAGCAATGGAGAGCGTGCGGACTGCTGGAGGTGGAGTGCGTCGGGAGGTCGGGAGTGCGGGCTGTTCGAGGTGCAGCGGGTGAGGAATTGTGGGTGGTGGGGGAGTGTGGTGTTCGAGCTGGAGGGGGTGTGGGGCGGAATGGGAGGCGTCGTTGGAGAGTGGTGAGACGTATAGGGAGCAATGCAATGCAGAGATTGGCGGTGACTGGAGATAAGCAGGCGAGGGGGTAGGGCTGCTTATGGGGAATGATAAACAAAACGTAGGTCCAGGCGAACACTTTAGAGAAACTATTTATATAGCAGTACGGAAATGTAGTAGGACTAGGCTAAACCCTCATCACGCGCAGTAACCGTCCAGTTTAGTTTTACTACGTGGGATGCGCAGTAGTTCTGCCTTCGGAACTGCGAAAAGTGCGGTTGCGGTGCAGGAAAACTAGAGATCGACTTCCACGTGTCGCAGTACGCTGCGCGCTATAACCGCATCCTGGACTTCCACAGGCCGCAGTACATGAGGTAGCACTACTAGACCAGGAATTTGCAAACGTTTGATTCGAAGTATAGTCTTTCTACACTCAGAACCCCACTTTTTGCAAGTCGGATTCTAGTAATACTGAACCCGGACGTACACTTGGTGAAAACCTGAGTCTCATAATACTAGACTCGGACGTCCACATGATGGAAGCCCAGATCCAATAGTAGTAGACCTGGGACTGGAAAAGGTGTATAAAACCATGGATATTCCTAGATCCCATACTGTACTCAATGGACGTCCGGAACGATTTCCGGAAATACAACCATTGCAGCAACGACTGTAGTTGGAACAGCACCAAGGCTTTTGCAGTGCCGGATTCGGCGGACAGCTTTTGGGATGGCTGCTGCGGTCGGCCTGGAGGTGCGGCAGTATTCTCGGCTGGAGGTGCGTCAGTATTCTTGCCTGGAGGTGCGGCAGTTTTATTGGCTGGAAGCAATGTGAGATCGTTTATATATGACGACGTCTAGATATCGTAAGTCTGTAAAACTGGGGATGCCACCTCGAAGGTAGGCGAGGATATGAAACCCGCTGCTCTTGAGCCTGCTTGGCTGGGAGTTTCCAACAATGTGAAGCATATAGACATCAGACTTGTTGGCACCCTTCCATCACCAGTGACGCTCTGATCTGCTGCAGTGCTTCTTCAGTATCTGCATCAAGCTGAATATTTGAATCTTTCTGTTCTGAAGGCAGATGACTGCGCGAAACGTTGAGACAGCCTGATTACAGCAATAATCAGTGCTTCCTGCGAAACTGTGAAAGGCGAGGTCAACGAACTTGTAATTTCTGGGTCGTCGGGTTTTCGTGCGCTCATCCAGTACTGTAGAATTCATTCGGGCACCTGTCTCAGCGGGCGCAGAGAAGCGCATATGTGCACAACAGTCGGAAAATTTCCTCTGATCGTCACCCGGAACCGGACTTCATCCACGAAGGAGAGCACCTTATAGGTTTTAGAAATACTACAAGCTCTTCCCGGCCAGTACTCGCCTTGTAATTAGGACGCGGAAGTAAATTTGGACACCTTTACAGGTCTTGGTACGGTCGGGGATGCGAAAGTGAAAGTTGCGCAGTAGTTGGAATCCGAAAATGAGGTACTCGTCTCGGCGAGAATCACACAGAAGGGAGAGGCATGTTTTGAGAAGCGATAGCAAAGATCCCAGACAGAAGATGTCGAAATTCTGTTCTGGACAGGCGGAAAAGGCTCATGCCTACGCAGGTCCCATCCGATATGCATATGCAGAGGTATCCTTCGCGATGTTAATCACGCTCTTGCGCCTGCTCACGATAGACTAGAAGCTGTGTGGCGGGATCGAGATGTAACGAGTGAGCTAATTTCGGGAGACTCTACAATAGCGGTAAGTTCGGGTTGTTTTTGTGTCTAAGCAACAGCCGATGCAGTCCTCCGACTACAGTACGTCACGATAGCAGCTAGTGACGACGAGCTGCTATTCCCCCCAGATGTATGGAGATGTTTGAGCATGTCAAGCTTATGAGCTATTTCTTGAGGAGGTGTTAGCAGGGTGTAGATTTGTTGTGAAATATGGAGGTCTTGAACTCTGGAATACGAGTCGTGGAAGGGGGGAGAATGTGTTCGAAGTCTCTTGCTTCGACTGTGACGAAGAAATGAAAAGGAATATGACCAAGAAATGTGAGTCGGGACATTCTGCGACGTTGACGGACAATGCCAGTGAGGTTGAGAACAGTGAGATGCATGCGGTAGGACACGACTGAGGTACTCATAGTTGCCGTTGCGGACGTGTTCACATATGTCTGTTTACAACCAACCAACCACTCAGTCTCCAGCGACGCAGAGCCGCAGAAGATACCGTCAAGCAAGGAAAACAGCAGACTTTTCTCAGATCTCGGTAATGTTGCTTGACGACGTCAATCTGCGGGGCTTGCACGAAGGAGTACATTTCGCTGAGTTCGGATTCAGCATCTGGGGAGGTGTAGCAAACTCTTGCGTCGGTTTGAGCGCTTTACTTTCGCATATTCGAGATAGCGTCACAGGTGTCAGCAAATCAGAAGGATCTCTGTTTCTGGAAATGGATGCGTACATCCACCGGGTACTAACACCTTTAGAACCTTCGTCTTGTTAGGCTTGTTTCGTAATTCCGTGTATTGCTGGCCTCCACGGCAGTCCGAGGGGTAGGTGTTCTTGGCGAGGCCCTTTCCTGCGGACGTCGAGCTGCAAAAGGACTATATAATGCGCTGCCGTGCCAAGCGATTCGCTGATTTCGTTAGGGGCAGTTTCCTGTGTAGAAAACCGTGGAGCTAGTATTGCCAATTGTGCAGCTTAGTGCGGTCCCCCTGTCACTGTACATACCTGGGTGGCGCGAAATGAACTATAACTTGCTTTATGCGGATAAGCTTACCATGGGCTGTCGAAGCTAGTAGCTTCGCCAATACTTATTACACACTACATCCCTGACGACTGCCACACGTATCGTGCTCCATCCGCGGCTCTTTCGAGCTGGTAAGCCTGCTCGGCGACGTCGGGTGCACGAGCTTCCCCGGAGTTGTGTCGAAAGAATGTAGCAAGAGAGAAAGCAGAATACTATGCGCTGGCTTTCTTGCATAGCCTCGAACTTATAAGCGGACTCAAACGAGGACTATCATCGAATCGCATAAGTAGCGGCACACTGTATCATTGCTTGTGGACGCCATCAGTTTAGTGCGTGCCGAAGAATGGTCGTTTACGTGTATCGCGAGGCTGATGCGTAAAGGGCTTATTTGTTACATTGCACTTACGCAGTATTATCTGATTGACGAACCATTCCGTTGCTGATCAGCAACGCACGCACAATCTGAAACACCTGGCACTCCGTGGGTAGCATCGAAGATTGGGTGGTTCCAGCTCAGTTCTGAGGGGACCGTTCGAGTCGGCACTATTTCGTACTGAGAAGCTTTCGTCCTACGCCGTAGCCATATAACCTTCGACAGACGAAGGAACGATCGTCCCGAACAGATCATTCCCGATTTGTCGTAGCCGCGCCATGGTTGATTTAGGAGGAATAGAAAGATGCGGCGTTGCTATCCAAGACAGGCCTGACAAAAATCACACGAGGCATCAAAACAAAGTAGAGCGCAGGTCAGTGTCAGAAAAGCTATACATCGGTGCTTCGTTGGATCCGAAAGTCAGCAGTTATTAAGCTGGATAGGATGTCAGGAAAGGCAGGTGTAGAGATCTGCTTATACCGAAAGTCCCGTTAAACGGATACTAAGTTTCAGATTTAAAGTCGTACACCCATTTGTTCATCCACTTACATAAGGGTATGTCGCCGGACTTTTCGTAACGCAGACCGAGTCCATCTTAGAAAAGATTCGTTTTGAACGCCACGAAGCACTAGTTTGCAACCACTCAGTGACCTTGACCAGCCCTGCATTCGAGTTCTGCACTCCATGTCATAGGTGTATGATCGATTAAGCACATGAAGTTTGTGCCCTTCGCGCTGCAAGAGTCAGTTTTAGCAGGCCTGCAGGAAACCCTACGTGAAGTATTACGTTTTGTCTTCGTAAGGGACGTTTGAGGGAACGTGGTCGGACAGCATAGAATGAACTTCTCTCCGTACGAAACGATGCAGACTTGACTTCACGCCTGGAAAGTGAGCTGGAGTCGTCCTCGTTTCGTCGTAGACCATGCGTAGAAAAGTAAATAAGTTCGTGTGCGCATTGTGGATTAGTGACGAGACAGTTCAATCAGCAGGCTGTTCCAGACGCAAGCAATAGAACAGACAGGAACACGCGTCTTTAGCCTCGCGATACCGGTAAGGCTCTCCTTCTTGGCACGCACCGGACCGACGTAGTCGACTGGCACTTGTGGAGTGTACCACCTCTTACGCAGCTTAGGCAACGGGGGCTCTGTCCTCGAGTCTATCTGTCGATTTTGTATGTAGGTCTGTAGGCAGTCTACAGACGAGTGGTTTCCAGAGGTCCTGGTGTTCCAAATGGCACTGTCGGACCCCCCGCCCCTGACTTTTTCCTAAAGATCTTGAGAAACTTGGCGGTGCACGTCACTATGTACGGGGTTCCCTGGGAGAGAAGTGTAGCTTTGCGGGGAGTGGACACAGGGGAGGCAGGAGGAAGACTTTGTCCTAGATTACGATACTTACTTTGACGGCATGTCAGAAGGGTCTCGGAAGCACGCATTTCCAAACCACATGCGGCTGTAGTCCAACATACTGTTTGCGCAAAAGCCGTGGCAGTATAGCTCCATCCGGACGTTAATCACTGTGAGAGAGTGGCATTCCATTGAAGAGCAAATGTGGTCTATAAAGTGTGCGAGAGAAAGACTGAGATTCCTGAAGGGAGGGGTGTCCTCTTTAACCGTGCACGAGCCGACTATTCTCTCTGCCTTCGCTAAGCAGACTGTGATGGGTTGTGTCAGGAGGTTGGTCCTATTTGCGGTCGCCTCGTCATACGTTCGAAACGAACATCGGAGTACGGAAACCAGAAGAACTGGAGCCTGATCAAAATGGATGTTGTTCTCGTAGTGATCGGCACGGTCTGCGGCGGCTGAGTCATACGCAAGATTAGGGACGAGCTCGGGCGGTCGCTTTGTTTCGAACTAAAGATGTTGCTTGCATCGAGAAAGGGAGCAGGCGATGAGAGACGACTGGAAGTAATCCGGGCTTTTGAGCCCATCTTGGTGCCAAAGAGGACCACAAAAAAGAGCGCCAGCGAATGCAGTGAGAGCGCCGTAACAAACGTTGTTTTCTTCTAGCAGGGCCATCTTTTTGCCTTTACTGGGAAGAATATAAGAGGTCCTCTAGTGAACGGCCTTGCGGAAACGGAACCTGGTACGCGTCGGGTACACGTGACAAGAATAAGGTTGGAGTATAAACCTTTCATTCGACACACCTGCACGCTATTGGAGGGAAGGACAAGAGAATGTCATACAGTCGCGTACAGTTGCGACAATAAAACTCAGGAATCGAGCTACGGTGATATGTTAATACCACTCATTAAACGTATTTAACGCTATCGTGTGGTCCGGGGTAATTTCAAGAAATGGCAGCGAGCTTTCGAGCGCAGAAACCTGCCGAATGCCGTATTTAAACCGTGGGCACGCCCGGCGCCATCTCACTACATCTGCGTGTGCACACAGACGTGCGAAAATCTTACCAGACGACGTGTGGTTTTTTATGCATCGCCACAGTAGCCCCAGATTAGCGACGTACCTCGATCTCAGTGTAAGTACCGTGCTGAGAAGATTGCCCGGGACGGACGTCCTCTTCATTCCCGTGCAACTGTCGGACCTAAATGAAGGTTAGACGGGATGCGTGGTGTGGGCGGCGGATGTCAACTTATCGCGGGGGGAATGCAAGGTGAAGAGCCCTAGTTGCTGGGAGACGAGGGGGGGAAAGCATCATGGGGATCGTCATATGTCGTGATGATGGTATGTTATATACGTCCAAAGACAGTAAAAATACTGCCTACGTTGCTATGTGAAAGTCTAGCATAACAACGATGGACGCCCACTGCACGCAGTAGACAGTTAATTCTATTTCAACATGTTTTATACGCAGCGGTGTTGTTGTCAGCAGTACGGAAACTACAGTTGCAATGCTGAAAAGTTATGTATCAACTTTCATACTTCAAAGTACAACCTCGCGGTGTTATTCCTCCATGGACCTCTATACGCCGAAAATATATCATCCGTTCTTAGGAGACCTCACTTTCAAGGACCGCAAGTCGGTGAGAAGTAATATTAGACCGGAACGTCAAGTCTGTGCAAGTCCGAGTCTTATAGTACTGGACATGGAGTTTCACACGGTGAAAGTTGGAGTGCAGTAGTGGTAGCTCGAGCAGTACAGCCTGCGGAAGTAAACGGTGCAGCTTTACTGCGCCGTGTACCGCAGCGTGTAGAGGTCCATCCGTATTCATGTCACACTACAAATGCCATTTCTCAAGTTTGAAAGGCAGCACGATTGGAATTCAAATCTCCAACTTAGATTGCACGTCCATTATGTGCGATGGACGTCGGGTCTAGTCATACTCGATTTCTGGGCTGCACCGCATGCATTGTGTGTGGAGTGTTCGGACGGATGTATGTCGCCACTGACCACATTTCTTAACCCTCTGCGCCTCCACTGACCTTCACTCCCCGCCTCGCATTGCACTACCTGTATCTCTCCGCCCTTGAACAAATCCACACATTCCACCTAAACTCCGTTCCAGTTCGCACGATTACGCCCCATCATCAACCCCAGGCTCTCGTCTCTCTGTCCCATAAGTGGCCCCCATTCCACGCATTGCATCGCACGGCTCACGCCGAGCTATCTTTCGGCAACACCACCCATCTTGCGCAACCTCCATTCCGGTCTGCACCACCACGCCCCACCATCACGTCCTATTCCCCAGTCGCCCCACCGCCAACGAACGACATCTCCCACACCACAGTGCACTGGCCATATCTTGACACTCTTCAAAGACGCCACATAACCCCACCAACCTCCATGTAGATCCATTCATGGCACGTGACGAAGCCCTACTGCTCTTGTACGTATGCAGTGGCATCACGAAGAAACAAAAGAGGTCGCTTGGTAAGTTTTGTTGCCGCGACCGCACCTGCACAGATCGGGCAAGATAATAGCCCGGATCGGTGCGGTTTTTGTGGGGCGTTCAGTACGTTGTCGACGTATACATGTTTGCCGCCCTACTTCGAAAGAACCATAAATCGCGCGAAGAGCTAGAATCGCTTTCATTGCCGCCCCTTACCGAACCATTTCATTCCAATCCCCGCATCTCGTTGCGGTAGATGTTAGCAAAGACCGGATAATCTCTTCGGCGCACATCCCGAACCATAGAGTTGTTACGGATGTTGAGCTCGTCTTTCGTCTTGAGCACTGTCGCGTGCACGAAATGTAGTGTCGGTCTGGTGCACGCGGGAGTACTCAAAATCGATCCTGTCGTCCTGCCAGTAGCGAATCCCAGACT
>JAUKWC010005443.1:0-20543 GCA_032356245.1 Endocladia muricata | reverse complement strand
CCATCCTGCTGTAATTTCATGTCGCATAATTAATTACGAATATACGCATATGACCCGATCTACTGTCAGCTAGATGTAATGATTCTCCTGAATAAAAGGCCCCGCCCCGTCACCTGGTGCGCGGCGCCGGTGCCGGGGGCAGCGAACCCAAAAGTTCCTCTCTCGTGTTTGAGCACAAGTAACACGCTCCCGAAAAAGCGGCATTCCGCCGTTTTTCAACCCGAACCTACGCTATTGTTAAAGCGCCCCGCTGCCCCGCGGCCCGTCGGCCTCCGCGCCCTCATGCGTCTCAAGAAGACCGGTTCAGTGCGTCGAGCATCCGGTGCGCGCCACACTAGAAGGAACAAATCAGCAATAGGTACTGAGCAATAAGTATTCCTCCTGAAGACTAGTAGCAGTCTTACTGCAGCGGAATGGTCAAAAAAAGTAAGGAGCGTATCGCTTCTGATCGACTTGACACCTTAAAATACTGAAACGTTATTCGCGTTTTCAGATAGTGGAAATGGCAGCCTGATTACGCCTCAAGACTTTTCTGGTGAGTAGTTCACCTATGGATGAACTGAAGATCCTCCCCGAACCTATCTTTCTCGCCCTACGACCCTGCCTCTGACGTTTGCATATATCGACTGCCATACGCCACTACGAAAGGACGGCCATTCCGATGGATGGTTTGATCTCTCATTTTCCGTCCCTAGATTTTGTCTTGAGGTCTTCGTAACAGATTGAGCGTAAGATATCGACTGAGGATCCCGTAATTGATGATACGTGTGTATGTACAATAAAACACGAAGACTGCGTGGGCCTGTTGTCCATTTTACGGTGTTGAAGTGGGAACAGGCTGCATCGTTAATAGGACTGGAACGAGACACCGAAAATGAAGCCACGAACCGAAACAAGTAGGAGGCAATCGAGACCTAGATGAAAGAAAAAGAGACGGAGAACAAAGAAACTGGTATGAAATGCAGACTCAGGATAAAGCCTCTCGAGTATGAGTTTGACGACCAGAAAGATGTGCGATGAGAGTTTCTACTGCAGCATCTGCACTGGGCGAGTACCTACAAAACCCCGCCATACTTACGAAAGCGGTGTTTGCTACCTTTATTTAACTGGGTGGAGAACAAGAACAATGCGATGGAAAAGTGGGAAGGAGTCGCAAGAAAAGTAAAGCGCATCTGTGCTCGGTAGGCAGAAGGACTCTGCTAAGAGTCAAGGATGTATAGCCAGACGCGGGTGAAAGAGTTTATTGCCTACGTCGTATTTGGTAGATGGGCAATTTGTCTGAATTAAATTTGATGATGTATCTAGTCATGAAAGCTGACCATTCCCAGTGCCACAAGAGGGTCATCACGAGAACTCTGGGAGGCACAAAAACCAATGGCCTGTGACTTCTGTACAGATTAGCAGCCTGATATGAGGGCTGTCCCGTTCTCCCGTTATGGGTGGACCAGGCCGGATTTGTGGAACGGTGTAGATATCTGTCAGCGAAGCGAGGTGTTGAAGTAGCTACGATTGTTGAGAGTGTAGTCCATCTTCCTTCAGAAGACCTGCATGCAATGAGAAAAGTACTGAAGACATTCCGTGTGGTCGGGTGAAGATCACATGCCCTCAGTTCAAGTATTGTTCACGAGCGAGACCTATGTTTCATCGAAGCAAACGGTTGCGGCATGAAACTTGGAGATGCTGCCACGCTTTTAGGAAAGTTCGGATGTCAGGCCGGGCCCGAAGGGATGCCAAAAGCATGATGGTACCGCCTATTATGTTAGTCGTCACAGAGAGTTTCATCCGTTACGAAAGTTACTGCTGTACTCCTCATCGAAAGGAACCTACGCTGGGTTATGTAACCTGAAACCACCAAAAGCAGAATTGTTGGCCCAATTCTGGTTGTGGAGCTACCATGGAGATGACCGAGTGTAACCGTAAACACACGATTACTTCAACTTGAGCCCCGTCGAAGCTTGAAACCTCTATATCCCCCACTCTTCTAAGAAATCGGTGTTCTCCTCCTTACGTATACGTAGCGGATCAAGCTCTCGTTCATTATATCGGACGGGAAAGCACATGTTGTGGTCGACAGGCAGCTCTAATGGTCAATATCACGGAATGAATCGTCCCGGATTGTTATGCAGAGCCGATATGATCGCCGCTTACCACAGTCTACGTCGCATGGACTGTACGATACGAAAAAGAGTAGCAGATGAGTATCTTGGATAGTTACATTGGAAGCGCATATCTGATGTCGTCGCGTTACACAGAAGAAACACATTTTCATGACAGAAAGCAGTGGCCCCTTTGGCTATCACTTCTTGCAGTCCATACCATTATATACATGTTGACTGCAGAAACATTCGTACTCCGTGTAGGTTATACGAAAAGCTGGTTTTTTAGAAGACCAGTTATTTCCTACAGCTCCATGTCATCATCTCCAGATGAGTGAAGCCTGCTCGCCAGAACTAGTTACACACGTCTCTGGCAACGCATGCCCGAAGAGATACGCTCGGGGACGGCCGAAGCCAGCTGAAAGCGACGAGCCAAAGTCCCAGGAGTCCCTGCCGAGAACATGTAACCATTCATTTGGGTGAGTATGCCGACGTCCTGCCGACGACCAAACCATACATCACAAGAGCCGAAAAGAGCCGGCCGTGTCATGCATCCTGGTCGCACTGTATCGATGGCTGGGCAGTCCCTGCCGGTATAAAAACTCGAACGTTTGGCCGTTCTTCCGAAGGACGATATTCTGAGGCAATGTAGGCGCACACGAGTGGGGATGTGCCGGTGGCTTGGGTGTGCCTTTCGAAACTGGATTCTCGTGAACCGAAGTGAGCAGATGGGATGCTAGTCGCGGATGACTACGATGCGTGTGCGGGAAGGATTTTGCAGTCTTCAAGTTCGTATGCACAGGGCGACAGGGGCGTATAACTTGAGATTTGTGGATCCATGCTCTGACTCAGGAAGCTGGACAAAGCCGTTTCTTAGCGATGTGCATGTAGTCGATTGATTCGATCTGCGTTTTATACCAGAGATGCGGAAATATCATATTTAGAATCATGAACTACCTATTGTCAGAATCGTTGGACACCACACAGTTCGCCGGTTGCAAATGTATACGGGTTGTACTACCGTTTGTGTTTCGAGAAAGAGATGAAGATGACGGCCGGGTGCAGTGAAGTACTACACGATTCTCCCGACTTGCACTTTTTGGAATACTATACGATGCTGAACTCTAGGGTATTCCAAAAAGTGGACTTCCCGTAGTACATTTTTTTCTTCTTTCGCATGGATGCTGACTTCCAAACCAAAGTCATTCTGAACTAACCCAATCAGTGAATGTCCGCATCCATTACTCGTGGTTCATTTCACAGGAATATGTCGAGCTCGTACTAAGCAATGTGTAGTGCCATGTAATTCTGCATCTTAGCGTACGTATATCCATCCCACACGATGTCCTGTAGCCTGCCTCACGCAAATGAGCTCGCCTTGGACCCGCCATACTCTTAAATACATTCCAATGGATTGCTCTCCGCTGCGCTGCAGATAAAGGCGCGCACTATGCACCACTTGCGGCTCTAGCAAATTGAGTACTATTCTTGGCAATATTAGGCTGGACTCGGTTGACCATACTCATACTAATATTATATGTATCTGTGTTTTAGGAACTAGATGCGGCCGTCTAGTGGGTGCAATACGAGATTTAGTAGTATCCAAGGGACGTTACATATTATGTAGTTCCTGTCCGAATAAGAACACACTTGGATCTCAACCTAGGGCGCCTCCAGATCTGCTACGACAATTATTACTACGCTTGAACTTCCACGAAGTGGATGTATTGGTCTAGGAGTACTGGTTGCCGCTCTGCAGTTTTGGATTCTCCAGCCTAGTCAATGTTGCTGGTATACTACGGCGCGTGGAGTTCTAGGGTGCAGTCGTACTGCGCACCGTACTGCGACATGTAGATGTCCAGCTCTAGTTGTACCGCACTAAAACTACACTATTTGTAGTTCCGAACGCAGTACTGCTGCCCATCGAACCGAGTGAAGCTAGACCGGACGTCCACTACGTGCTGTGAGCGTTCGGCCCGCGTTTATCATAAATATGTTCTGCAACAAGACCACTACTGGTAGATTACCTGGATTGAACTGCGGCATAATCACGAAACCACTTCATCACTCCCAATTTACTGCAGCCTCCAGCCGATCGTGCGACTCATGTTCTCAACAATGCATGCTCCTCCCGATGTGTTTGTGTTCTCCAACGACACAGCACATCGGACGTTTTCTTTGTTCCGATTCGCACTACCACACTCAATATTTAACCCCACTCCTTCATCATCTCCACCTCCAGCCGCCCGCACTCTCTGCCTCGCATCGCATACTACATGTCTTACCACTTTCTCCCGACAGCACGCGGCCCATGTAGTCTCTGTTTCTGTTTGTACAACAAAGCCTACCAGACTTGTAGCGCACTGGATTTTCAGGACATCCATCACCCGATGAGCCTTGCCTAAGTTTGGGTGAGTCGCCGTGGCCTAGTACAGAACAGCGCCGACTATGCGCGGCGCGCCTGTTAGGCGCAACGCAACAAATCACTTCCAAGATTCGTTTGGTTTATTCCCAACTAGTCTGTTGATGGCGATTATCTTGGTTTACTCTATTTTAAACCACAAATGATTCTGGACCCGAGTATCGGACTGCACTTCTAGACATTTAGAGTTGGCGCCAAATATTGGCACCCACGTTACACTTAAGTTGTATACTAGTTGCAGGACTGAGTCCGCGTGTACACTACCCAGCAACCATGGTGGCGGCTTGTTCTGAGTCGGCTCGAACATCTCCTTTTTGATCTAGCTACATTCGCCCACCCGCGACCAACAGCGTGCTATCTGGTGCAGTGTCCTTTGGCTCGATCGGACGACCACGACCCTCCCCGCAGCAACGTGTAGCTGAAGCTACTTTGAAGACAACTCCACTCTTTGTCTTGCGTTACGCGTGGGGAAGTCAACCCATGTCGCCTGTAGCGAAAACACAGGCGCACTTTGAAATGTTCAGGTTTACGCCCACAAATTCGTAGATCTCCTCCTTGTTGGTCCCTTCGCCCTTGGGATTTACGACCCAAAGCAGGGGGATTACTTTCTTCTCGTTATTGCAGAGCGCTCGCGAACAGTACGGGCGTTGTAGGTGTACTTTTCGCGCACGCTCAATATCCGATGGATGTTTAACCCGCTTTCGATCGCACCAATAATCCTCCGTATATGGTATCCGATCTGCAACAGGCTCGCTCAAGAGTTGTGATTTCCGAGGATTTGGAATATGACTCTTCCTGTGCGACTGCGCCGCATGGGGAAGAGCGATCTTGTATACCCAAGCCTGGCGGAGCACTTGTGAGAGTAGATCTGTCACCGTCCTGAATCGGTATCGATCCATCCGAGGTATGTACGGCTCGTAGTCGGAAAGTATCTCGTTTCCCCGAGAGAAATACTCTTCATCCTCCCTGCCACAACGTAGACTATCGGGTCCTACGCGGCCTTACCACGCTACTGTTGTCGTCGTGGTTGTTGTTAGAGGGGTCACGTCGCGAAAGCCGAGTTCTGTCGGCCGCCAAAGCCAAGGAATCCGATTTCGAACAGCAGTTTGTGCACCACCCCCCCACCCGCAGTGGGGCAAAGTCCTACGATAAGCTCCATTCCCTCAACCTCTCCACCTCCAATGATCTGCACACCCTGCATCGCAGCATATTCCCGATTTGTTGCCATCCTGCAAGCACACCTCACATCCGATAAAGCCTCTGCGGCAATTTGTACTTTCCCACCCCACCTTCGACCATGCTGTGTCACCCCTCGGAACTCCAATGGGTTCCCGTTCACTTTTTGCACCGCGCACGTCACTTCTTGGAAATCTCTAACCACGCAATGTACCACGCTCAGAACTTGTTCCCGCCCAGATCGCTACATTCCACCATCACGCCCATTCCCTCATGCCCTCTTCCCCCAGAGACCCACATTCCACGCATCACATCGCAAATTCTTAATTCTTGATACTTTTCGTCGACACCTGGGAATATGCCCAATCTCCGTTCCAGTTTACACGACCATATAACACCATCACCCACATTTCCCCGCCGTCTGAACCACCAACAACCGACACTCCCCAGATCGCTTTGCGCACCATATGTTTTGCTACTCTCCAACAAACCCACGCATCTTGTTCAACCTCCATCCAAATCGGAAATCAACCGTGACGGAGTCTCGCTACTATCCTGCAGACGCCGTCGCATCACAAAGGAAATAAATCAGTCGCTTGGTAAGTTATCTTCATATTAGGGCGCCTGTGCAGATATAGCCACGTGGACTTCCGCGTCGCTGCGGTCAAAACAGGGCCTAAGGCACGTTCCTGCCTTCCAAACTGTCGTCACTTTGCTTCCGAATCACCGGAGACCGTACGAAACCTTGGAACCTATTGAATGATTAGACTTACACTATCACTGCACGATTATTCCCGCCTGGCACTGTAGTAGAAGTCAGCGAACATGAGATACTCTCTTGCTCACACAGGAAATAGGATGGGAATGTGCTGATCAGCGGGCCCGTCTTCTGTCTTGAGCACTCCGGCGGGGACTAAACATAGCGAAGGCCTGAGGCACGCGGAGGTACTCTCGAACGGCATTGTCGTGTAGTCCTCAGTGAGAACCAGGTAGCCGCTCCACCAGTCGAAAACGTTTTAGCGCTCCACTCGCCCACTCCTGTCGCCAGCCTTTTGCCTTCCATCCCGCTTTGAATGTGACGGGTTTGCGCAGCAAATTTTGGCGTACTCACTGTCTAAGTTTGAGCGATAATCTCACTTCCGAGCACATCGACCGGCGAGGCCCTTCCCTGCTTCTCGGGAAAGGTCCCTGCCATAGAGCGTCCTGTCGAACACAAGTACGACGCATCTTGTAATAAGGCTGCGGTGCCTCTCATTCTTGCGCTCCTATTTCGGATAACTTGAATAGCGCAGCGAACGCAAGTCATATTGACGTCGTTATACGATGTATCGCTGTTTCCCTCCCCATTGTGGGGAGGGTTGATGGCCGGCGCACAGTGCGCGGCATCACGTCTACGTCTGTGTTTCCAAAAAGGGATGCCGATGTCTATCAAGTGCAGTACGGGTTCTATTAATACCCGTGGTTTACCACACTTTTGGCAGGTCCAGATCTAGTCTTACTACAACTGGACTTCCACCTGGTGATCTTGCGAGTGCAGTAGTACTAGACTCGGACTTCCACCATGTAGATGTTCGGGCTCAGTATTACTATACTCTGACCTCCACCAAGTAGACGTCGAGATCTAGTGATTCTAGACCACGAACTGCACTTTTTGAAATTCCTGGTACAGTAATACTAACTGATATACTGAGGCCTGTGAGAGTCCAGGATGCAGTCATACTGCGCAGTGCACTGCGGCGTGTCGGAGTTCATCCCTAGTTTCACTGCACCACAACTGCACTACTTACAGTTCGGAATGCTGTAATGATGCGCATCGTAATTACTGAGACTAAACCGAGCGTTGACTGCGCGCGGTGAACGTTCGGTCGAACTTCTACTACATTTCCGTACTGCTACGTGAATAGTCCTTCGAGAGTATTCCGACGGACCTACTAGTCACTATCATGCCTCACCATTACCCCCACACCCTCGCCCTCTCAACCTCCTATGATCCCCATTCACTACATTGCATCACACACTACACATTTCTCCAATATTCAACGACGCCTCCCATCCCGCGCACCATCCCTTCCAGTTTGCACACCACACTCCACCACCAGCACTCCGTCACCCTCTCCGCCTACCACAGCCCGCACTCCCCGAATTGCATCGCACACCACCCATGTCGACACCGTTCCTCGATGCCTCCCATCCTGACCCCCATCCCTTCCAGTTTTCAAACGACACCCCAACATGACCCGCACTCCCTAGCCCTCTCGGCCTACAGCAGTCCGCAGTCCTCACGTCCCATCGCACTCCACCTTGGAAAGCCCGCACTTCCAGCGTCGCGTCGCACACCAAACGTCTCGCCACCTTTGCATCGACGCCTCCCGTCGTGCCCATTACCCCTTCTAGATTCCACACCACACTCCACCATCACCCGCATTTCCTCACCCTCTCGACCTCCAACATCTCGCACTCACCCCATCGCATCGCAATCCACCTCCAACAGCCTGCACCTCCCGCATCGCGTCGCATACCGCAACTCTTTCCCTCCTCCAAAGACATCATCGCAGTCTGGTTCGAGAGTGGTGCAAGTACCGGATCCAAGCGGAGGGTGGGTGGAATGCGTGATGCATCCCGCCGAGCCACCGCTTGGATCCAGTACTCCCACATGTCCGAAGAGGCTGCCCAACCCGGCCAAACGCTTCGCTCCCGGGTGAACACCATTTCAAATGCGCGCTCCTTACCTGTGCACGCCGTCCCATCACATGGAAGAACCGTCGCTCAGTACTCTCTGTTGACGGCAGGATACCTTTGCAGATTTAACGAGGTGGCTTTCCGCATCGCTGCGGCTTAAATCGGGTTTGTGGTAGATACTCGCGCTCCACTGTACTTCCGTCGTGCCTTGAAAGTACCCTAGAACGTGCAAAAATTTGAAAATCTTTCATTTAGGTATATTGCGGTATCATTGCTTTTCGATTCCCACCACTTGTCGTGGTAGCCTTCTGCGAATGCATGGTGCTTTCTTGTCTACACAGCTAATAGAGTGCGTGTGTGTCGAACGGCAGGCCTTGTCTTCCACCCTGACCACTCCCGTGTGCACGAAACCTGTACCAGGTTTCGTGAATGCCGGAGTGCTCGTGAGCGGACCTATCTTCTTGTACGTAATGAAAACAAGACGACAGCTCCACACATGGAAAACGTCGAACCTCTCTATTTACCCGATCCTCCCGCCAGCCTTCCTTCTTGCAGCCATCCCTACCAGCCGTCAACATGGGCTGCAAACTTCGGCACCGCATCAACTCGTCTTCCAACGTGTACTCTCTTTCCAAACACGAGTAACAGTGTCACTTCCGAACACACCGACCGGCCGAGCTCATGCCTACTTTTCCACAATGTTCACCCGCCTCTGAACCTCCTGTGCACTGCGATGGAAACGTCCTTTCCGATGAGGCTCTGGCGCTTCTGCTTCCCTTGCTCTCATTCCTGTGTCACCCTGATGCAAAACGGACCACAAGTAAGACAGATGCCCCCATACAATCTACCGCAGTTTCTCTTGCTGAAATAGAGAGAACCGCCGCCCCGTGCACGGTTGATGTGACTATCATTATTCCGACGGATCTCGACTTCTCTCTCGCGCGCTTTGCAGAACACATACGCTCCCACTAAAAGTATGGCTCCCGCGCACTCGCTGTCGTCGAGAAGGAGCTTCACCGTCAGAGCTTCTGCGGAACTCTTCTGCCGGAACGAAGCGAAACGTCCTTCGGAAACGCCTACTTCCGGGATCCCGTTGAGATCCTACGAAATCAAGTAGCGTCAGCTGCCACAGAGTCATGTTACTTCTGCCCCTGTGATAGCCCCCCGCAGAGCGACACGCAACTCTTCGCGCATCCCCTGCAAACTGACGTGCACCGATGAGTCTGTAAAGACCTCGAGAAAGAACTCACGGGTAGCGAGCTTGAGGGTATCAGCTTCGACACCGGGACGTCGCGGAGCCACTCGTTTGTAGGTTGCATTCAGATCCATACAGGAAAATCCGCCACTACACTTAAGAACCGTGCCCTTGTCGCCCATCCCGTGGATCTAACTCTCCTCGACTTCAGTACGGCTTTCCGCGGACACTGCATGATGTCCGGGCACACCGTCGTACGATAGCTTTCTGACCGGCTATTTCCCACTGTGGACGACAGAGACTTTGACGTCCTTCGATCTTCTTCGAGTACTCGGGCAGCTGACACCAAAAACTCCATACTACACTCCTCCCTGCACTCTCTGCTATCGCGTCAGTATGAGAAAGGCCTTGTAGGCTTCAAATTCCGAGATGTCTACCATTGTCCGTGGAAATGTCTCGCAGTTCTCCCTCGGTAGTGTTGCGTCATGCCCGAGGAGAAGGATATCATCGGAACTCGATTAGGCACAAGAACCAGGTAGCTCTGCCACTGTCGCGAAGTACCTTCAAATTTCCGCACTTCGTACGCCTCATTACCGCTGCTCTCCACGCAGTCTACCATCCATCTTCGATGAAAAGAGGCCGACCCCAAGGCTCACGCCACTGCTCATGCGATGCTGGGCAAGCCGCTTGAGGCATGAGCTGCCACGGCACAGGCGCAACAAACCCTCGCCACCTCCTCACTGCGGAGATATCCATCCTTTCTGGAAACACGCCCCTTGCTTCCATCCAGTTTTCATCTGGACATGCACTTTAATTTCGGTTTTGAACCGCTGCACAACTTCCACCTTGGCATCTCAAAGCTCCTCAAGACTTACATAACTCCTCCGCTCGACTCCCCCGTCCTATTCACAGCGCGAGCTTCCGCTGGCGGCAGTCGGAAGCAGTTTGGAACCATCCAAACTGCTCTCGTTCGGGGAGTGAACACAGTTTCGGCGGGCATTCAGAGGGACTTTTACGTTCCCGGCCTATACTTCGACTTCTCCGCCTCCGAAAAAGGCAGTCGACCGAACGTACCCTGCACAAATGAAGGAGTCCGTCGCATGGAGGAGGCCGCACATTACAAGTCCGTTGACACGGTCTTTCCAGTTATAGATGGAGTCATGAACCGTTGCCGTGATGAAGCTGATTCCGCGCCGCCCGCATCTATTTGCGCGCAGTACTCAGACAATCTGAAACTCAGCTCGAGACGGGTACTAGAGAAGCATTCGAGCTTCGCAGAGGATCAAAACCTGAAGGGCCGTGTCAACACGTTTAAAGCCTCCATGCTCCACGTCTCTCGAGACCACCACCCGACCAGGCTCAAGACCCTCAAGTTTCATCTCCCCGCCCACCTTCCAGATGACATCCGCAACTTTTGAGGCCTACAGCATCTAGATGCCAGTGTTCAAGAACTCGTTCACACTCCATTCAAATAGGACTACCGCCGTACCTGCAAGCGAAGGCGAAAAGCCATGTACTGAACCGTCCGCCGAATTCAGCACTCGAAAAACCATGCTCCCGTTTGAACTCAGGTCGTCTCCGTCTCACAATCTCGTCGCCGAACAACCGTACATACAAATCTAAACGACAGGCACAGGGCGTATCTTGTCAGGGAGGGCTACAGACTATATGTCCGCGAGCTCGCTCACTTGAGAACCCTCGCCATGCAGCTTCACGGAAACAAAGAAGGTCGCCTCACCGCCGCGATGCTTCAATCACTACACTAAGAAGCTCCCGACATTTCCATTGATTTTTTTGTCCAGCTTGGTGACCAGTGCACTACTGGGCTGCTGGAACCAGCCCGCGCCGAGCTTCTCCAGTAGCATTTGGTCCACACATGTAACTTTCTCTAAATTACTATCGTCCGAAGTGGTTGCGTTCTCGGCAGCTTCTGTCTTTCCGTCAACGACTATGGCCCTGACCTGAATGTCATTCGACTCGACCCAATGCAGAAATATGTCATTCAGCGCGTTTATGGAAATAGCAGTGTTGGACCGACCAAACAGCAGCGTTTCAGCTTCATGCTCCTAGCCATTGACAACGAAGCACACACGGACATTATATGAGTGGCCCATGTTATGCCTCTCTTCCGTATGCACGACCGTGAATCACTGCAACCTACTGAGTACGTCTTCGTTCGGTTCATTGATCGTATTGCACCAATCGACGCTGTCCATGACAGTCTGCAATGCGTTTGCTTGCAGTGGTCTACGTATGAGAATGTAAATCGCACAAAAAATCCGGTCCCGCTCCCAGAGATACAGCTCCTGCCTCTCTCTGGTTTGGCCTGTGCAACGCCTCTGCTATCATTGGGACAGCTCACGTGGTCCGGTCAAATTTCCACATCCCCCCTTTTACTCCTCAGCTCCACTGGCTCTACTATTGCTTATACATAAGCAGGTTCAACGGAGACCCTGATGCACTGCCAGTCCTGCTCGATCCCTCCCCTCGAACGGAGAAGCCAATATTCCTGCCCTGGAATCAAACCCACAAGAAAACTACAATCTGCGTAGTGAGCTACGCACATACGAGTATGGTTTCCTCCCTTCTCTCGCTTCTGTGTGTCGATAGTTACTCGTCCTCTGCTCCGACAACAGCGATCGGAGATGAATCCAGAGTTGCGGCCGGCCTCGCTGACAGGCCGGACGCCCCATTGCAAAGTCCATGCGGTCCATCGCTTGAGTCTGCACGTGCACTGTAGCAATCGACAACGCCACCAAGCATGTTGGAGATGTTGCCCGAGAACCACGTCTTCCGTACTGCCACATAAAACTTGTTCTGTGGACCCACCTTCACCGCGTTTGTGGCTATTCCAGGGGCGCGTGCTGACAAATCCTCGTCAACTTCTTCACCAGACAATTCCATACCCTCTTTCACCGACTCACACGACGCCACCCCAACAGTACAAACATACTGAAACATGTGTCGCTATACAGTGCGGCATAAAACGCTGCAAACGCTGCTTTGTGTCCGTGCGGTTGCCATGGACAGGTACTTGGAAACTATCAGGCTGTAAGTTTGTTCGCTCTGTCGGGCTCGGCCCTCAGCATGCTGCAGGCAGAACAACACAGTTGCCGGCTAGGCGTACAGGCGTGCAAGTTGCAGGATGGACGCGTACGAGGACGTCCCATCCTGTTCAGCATGGTACACTCGGAACTCGTAAAGGCCATGTCTCCTCGAAGAGTTTCCAAACATTACGTCACCACCCTCAAGATCGTACTCCCCCTTCGGTACAGCATGATCAGCGTATGCTAGACTCCCAACCTTGCTGAGTTGGGACCGTGGGAAGTCTGGAGTCCTTTACTCCCCTTGTGAACTCATTAGCCTCACCCCCGCTTGAAGTGTCTGAGACGAGCGCTCCGCTTGCTCGCTGTCCGGTACAAACGTGGTCCTCTACGATATCGAGAATAAATACCCAACGCATTGGAGTATGTTGTCCATAGCATATCTCTTCCGCGCGCTCATGATGTCAGAGATCGTCCGCCTCATCCTTGCATATATAGCAAAGTTTGTTGAAACAGCTTCCCAGCACTCGCAGCGGGATTTGGCGCCCAAACACAAGGATGACCAGTTCCCGGTGTGAAGCTTTGCACGCACCATTCCAACTACAGCCGTCGCCTCATAGTACTGTGAATGCGTATAGTACTCCTTACGATTCGCAGGAAACATTGGTGGAATTGGCATGACAACCTCTAGGCCGTCCGCGGAAAGCTCCCCCTCGACCCACGGCTCACTGGAACCAGCCAAGTTCCAGACTGGAAGAGTATTTGCTGGATTCGGCTCAGCACTTTCGTATTGGCACAAGCGCAGAATCAGCTTCTCGTTGCTCTTCGCAACACCAATGTACATAACCCCCACTTGTGTCATATGCTTGCGAGTCTGACCACGTCCAGCTCTGGCACACGGTGTGGCCTGCGGGGTGCCACCGAAAATCCCGCGAGCCACGCGTAGGCTCTCGTTCTCCAGCTTGGCATCCTCGAATTTGGCTTCCAGTTGCAGGAACTCGGAAAGCGTTGCCTTCGTCGTCATCCACACCTTCAAATGCTCTTGATTGCCCTGCCGTAGCATCCTGCCATAGTCTTTGACACTTGTCTTGAGACCAGCAATATGTTGCTCCTGCGCGCCGAGCATTTTTCGTCTGCTTCGCAACGATCGTATGTAGCTCTCCCATCTGTGTACGCGAGATCGATTGTGAACAAACGAGAGCGGAAGTCTCAACCCTCGTCCAGGACGTCATGGGCGGATGTGGAGGACAAGAGTGTCTCACCTCTACTGCACGAGGAGGACACAGGGTCGCAGCATGAGGTTGCCTTGCTCTGCGGCGTACTTGCGACCGCACAGGGGCCGCGAAGCCGGTCGTGCGGATGCGCGGAGTGACTGCAATTCCGATCCGGACGGTCAAACTGGCTGTGTCCGAGCTGCGGTCAGATTGAATAGACGAACGACAAGCACGAAACTGGTTGACGGCACGCCGTGGTGGACCTGCCAGTATCACAGTAGCACCGTGAGGAGCCAAAACAGTGGTACCATCTGCTCGTTCATCTTCCGGACCAAACATAGGCCGCACCGGCGTTGTCTAGGGCCGCACAACTCCTGTCAACCTGCCTGCCGAGTTCCGTTAAGGTGCATTAACGTGGCGATTTAGTACAGTCACAGCGAACGGCGGAGCTGTGGTACCATCGGCCACATCCCGCTGCTTGTGGGTGCGCTTGCTGGATCTTCCCCTCAGGGCTGCTCATCTCGTCCATCTGGCCGGCGGAGCAATCGATGTTTGGCTGGAACAGAGACAGGACAGGACATACAGAGACCTGGTGAGAAGACAAAGTTCGAAAAAGACGTTGTAGTTCTTGTGAACTGAGCAGTACAAGTCCCAGCTAGCACCTACCGCTGGTAGTGGGGCCCCTGTAGGGTCGTGCATACGTGGAGAGCGCTTGCGGACGATCGAAGTATCGCAAGCGTCTACGGCAGGAGTAGAATCAGGGGCTGAGGGCCTGCATATGGGCATTCCAGAAAGTACGGAAAACACATCCTTACGTGGTGAAACTAATGACAGGGCTTGAGAATTAGCGCATGTAAAAACACCTCGGAAGGCGATCGTTGTTTTACAAATGAAAATGCGCATATCCTTCTGCTGATATGTTCTCAGACGAGCATGTCAGCACCCCTGTCATCGGTGACAGCCCCCCCGCACTCTAACTAATCTACTTACTTTTCCGACTTTCGTGCAAGCGGCGCCACCGTTTGTAACTGCTGTTACGCAACAGAAACTTGAGCGTGTGAGAATGTCATGTTCCTGGCTGCTGTTGTCCCTGTCCGCGATAGAAATTGCACGCAACTACTCCCACAGCACGTCATTTCACCACTTAGTGATACCGATATGTCGACGCGGTCGTACCTGGTTTCTCGCCTCGGCCTCGTCTCTCCGCCCTGTTCTTCTATCCACGTCGTTTTACTTACTTTGCTTGTGAGGGTCTGCCCCTCCCTGCTTGCATCCGCATCATCCCTGGGCCTCCCTCCCTCTCTCGTTTCTCACTGCACTGTAAGCATGCCCCCCATTGAACTTAGCCGTCCAGGGACAGCCGGCATGTGCCTAACTGCCTTTGGCGCCGTTCTTTCATCATCCTAGGTGAATGCGAAGTTTGACCTCATGAAGCTCAACCTGTCGGCTTTTCTGCACTTTCTCTTCGCAGCCAACGACGAGGACACAATCGGGATCAAGGAAAATGCCGCAGTGGGTAGCAAGCAGCGCAAGCCAGGCAACGACTTCCGTACTTCTATCGAAAGCGAAGATCTGGCCTCTCGCAAGCTGGGCATCGATAAGATGAAAGAGATAGTGCGCGCAGCGTTGTCAGTCGTGTTGCTCACCCGAGAAGACAGGAGGATCGGGGAGACCGTGGATGGTGCCCTGACCCAGAGGAACCGTGGGCTGCCCTCTATTCTTAGCACCGAGTTCATTCCGTCTAAGGCCAGCAAGGTTCGGGAAAAGGTTCTGCCTGAAACATTTCCTGTCGGAAGCGCCAGTACCTTCGACGTTCTCATGCTCTTCGACGCGATCAACTCATGCCACTCGGGGCGCGGCAGCAAACGTGTATTCGCTTTGAAGAAGGTAAGTCAAACTGGATATCGTCCCGGGTTTGGTGTGCAACTGCTAACTACGGCGTGGACGAAGCTGGCGAAGGCAGTTGGAGTCTTGGAGTGCGAGGCATCAGTCCGGCCCTACCTTCTGTTTTGTCCGCGCGTTCAGCACTTTGCGGCTTCGAAGTCAGGCGCTGATGACTTTAAATCCATCTTGTAGGAGAGCATGCTGCAAAGGAATCGGGTGGCGAGTGCGCAGGAGAGAACGAGCAGTATGATAGTGCGGGGCCGAACTGCGGAGAAGGATGCGGCGACGCGGGCGGTTACCAGTGTGCTCATGTCGAGCTTGCAAGCCATCGTCACATACGAAACTTTGTACGATGTCAAGCACCGCAGCAGTAAGCCATATCCGGACCGCTCTGAGTCGCGCGATGACCACCTCGCAAGGGTTTTTGTCCACTTGAGCGGAAACGCTCGGGAGGACTCTGGGCTTCAGCGTGAAGCGCCTAAGGATGATGTTGCCTGTTTAGGGGTTCTCGAGGTGGACTCGGAGCTGTCAGATGACGATTCGGAAGAAGCAAGATGGCGTCGTCGTCGGCAGGTCACACTGCCAAACACCACGCTCAGTGTGGGACTATTCCTGCGAACTGCTCGCTCTTCGTCTCCCCGACGAAAATAGGAGATGGAACTGGACCTGCAGGGTAGCGACAAAGAGGTGCGGGATTTTGTGGCATACAGTCGTACGGGGCAAGCTAGTGAGCCTTTCAGGTCCACTGTCGAGCCATTGGTGCCAAAGCCAAAAGAACCTTCTTTGTGAAGCACTGGAACCTGCCAACCGCATTAACACATCTCCACCGCCGGGGGAAGTGTCAGTGGAGTAGACTCGCGTGTAGAATACATCGATTGATCTTCTGGCGGAGTTGCTTGGCGTGATGGCGTCGGACTGCCGAGTCCACAGCTGCACTTTCCACGCCCTCCTTAATCATCTTGCTGACGACTCGGGTTATTTTCCGGAAGGTAGGGCTCAGGTGCTGTTGACGGACCCTCCCTCCAAAACTGGAAGCGAGCGGGGTGCGAACGACTGTGCCCACGATGTTCTCACCAACAAGTACATGGACGCCTCCATCGTAATATTAGTCGCACTGCTTGCTAAAGCCGGGCACGGAATCATTTTTTGTAGTAGTCTACAATTCGGCATGTGGCTTTCGGAGGTCAAGCGATACAGCCGAGAGGTGTACAACGAGTGTAGCGACGGGGCCAGCACGTCGGGAGAGAGGTGTGAAAAGGACCTTGTGTTCAACGTGGAGGACCAGCCGATGGTCCACGTCCGAGTTTGAAGCCCTTACACGCAAAAATCGGGTGCAAAACGGTGTCTCCACGCTTCATTCATGCGACGGGGTGTTCACCTCTGGGGGTGGAGTACGCCACTTGAAGTTCAGTTCGCGCGGGTATGTTTTCAAAGCACCGGGTATGTGCAGTCTGCGCACGCAGCATGGACGAACTGTATGGATGGAATCCAGCGGCTGATGCCCGGAGAGGTGGTGAGAAGAACTGGCGAAGGGATTCGTATGACGATACTTCAAGCTGACCACAAGAGGATCAAGCATATGAGCGAGCTTGTGCCGCAGTATTCGAAACCGGGTGACCTTGTGCTGGACCTGTTCAGTGGTATTTGCACGACTGCAGAAGAATTCCTAGCGCTTCCCAGACATCGATGTTTCGTGGGATCCAACCAGAATGACGACTGCGTCAGTTAATCAAGCTGTATCGAGCTTGCGTAGGGCGTTTTGCGAAATCGCTTTGAGCATGTCGTACGACATTGGTGTCCCTCCGCGGTGTCTAGAGCTTGTCATAAGTTACTTGGCCGTCGTGAATTGGAATGTGTCTGCCAGGAGGCGGAGGAACTCTGCAGATGCTCCTGCTGGTTGTCCCCGGTATCAATGTGTACTGGACTACAAAGTCCGGTTTATCGCAAACTATGCCGGAGATCCCCAGATTTCTCTGCGCTATTCACGGTCGTCGATAGACACCTAGGCCGCGGAGTAACAAGCACTTCCAGACCCGCAAGACCCGCTAATATTACGGGCGGTGGAAGCGATGGCGAGATGTGTGTTAGTGCGTCCGTCGACGGTGAAGTACGAAGGTGTGGGATTCGGGGGGTTTGTGGACCGGGTCTTCGCGAAAGGAGGGACAATCTTCCCCTCCCATGGGGCGCTGTTGTACGCAGATTGGACTGAGATTACGCGGGAGAAGACGAATATGTATGTGCGTAGAATTTTCGTAGTAGACAAGGGACGTCTGAACCGGATAGCCCTTCTAGTGGAAGGGCGGGCGGAGGCCCGTGGAGATAAAAGCCATAAGTTGTACATCATACCGGCATCATTGTGTGCGACCCGGTTTGTAAATGGCGCATGGTACTTGCTTGGGAGGGAGGAGGGGCAGAGTAGTGGTACTTCTTAAGCACAAGATACAGACGTGGAGTTTTCCAAGGATCCGGGAGAATTTCCATAGAGAGCTCTACGTTTCACTGAGTGCCGTTATGATCCGTGCGACTCGTGAGATTCTGAATGGCGGAGATCAATTCACAAACGAAGGGGGACAGGTTTATCTTCTGAATGTGAGGTAGGAACTTCCAGAATGGCATGCCCACAAACTTGCGCACTACATGCCAGTTTGAGAACCAGTTCCGGCGAGGAGGCCTCTCTATAGACGCTGAGAAAGAATTGGGCTCAGCCGCAAGAAAGGTTGCCGACACAAGTGTGTGTTTCTGGGGCCACTATAGCAGGAAAAAGAGGTTTGAGAAGTAATGAAAATTTTGGCTTCAGCTGTTTCAGTAGTGACAAGGGCTGAGATCTGGATATGTGGAAACACATGAGCAGATGGATGTCGGAAATTACAACTGAAAAACAACATCCATCTGCCCATGTGCTTTCATATGGGCGGTCCTCAACCCCTGGCTTTAGTGACACCCCAGCGATATTAAACTTTACTTATTTTTCAACGCCACGAAATGCACGACTACAACCTCTCTCTGAAGTCTACTCGAGGGTCGTTTTGTTTCTACATGTGCCGGGATACGTGCAAGACCTGTTCAGCACAAAAAGTGTCTGCCTCTCGTTCCGGACGGGTCAACTGTAGCATAGCTACGAAGATGATCGAGTGAAGAGTTCGAGTCTGTACTTCGCACATCTTTCTAAGGATAGGTGGCCGTATCGCGATGGGAGAAAGTTGTTTCGTATGAAAGGATGCCGACTCGACTGTACGCCTACGCCTTGCGCCGCAATGGACAACAACTCGACGCAATCCACGCAGTGCCAAATGTATGAAATCTTGCAGGCTTTTTTAACCAGTGACTGGTCCGAGCAAAAAGCACGCTCTACTTCACGAACGCAATACGAAGGACAGAACCGCTATATTTGAGCTCCGCGATACAATTAAACATCTTAAGTTGGGCACGCATTAAACTGACAACGTCCAGCTGCACACGTGCATTCTGCCGCGTCGTACGCAGATTACACATCAGTCCTTGTTTGCGTCCCACTATGTTTACAGTAATGTCCGAGAAAGCAGCGTAGAGCTTTACACATCGACTCTTGCTATAAAACGTCGGCACGATTTCGTGTGAGCCAGTGCACCCGAACCCCACCGAGCGTAATGCTCAGTTTCCTAGAGCTGCGAGTGGCGCGAAATTCGTCGGAACGTAATGAAGAGTGTAAAGGCTCCAAGGTGCGCTTATCCACGTGACTCAGGACATACGTCATCATGTGCCATTCAGGAACGTATGGTGAGAAGCTCAACTGCGGTGTACTACACAATGCGTTGTACGAGCTGGATGTTTTACGACGAAATGAACTACGAGTAGTGGATGCACGCGCTGACCGGATGCGGCAGTTCAACCTTTCTTTTGTTGGGAGTCGGCTTCAGTGCGAAGAATTGCCGTACCACACATACTCCATGTGTTGGAATGCCCTGGAATTCATCATTCCATGGCATTCCAAAATGCTCAACATAGGTGGGAGGGTGACTATGGTACTGTATCCGTTGGAGTTCCGCCTACATTTCCGAAAACACAAACGTATGCTCAGGAACGCGAACGTCTCGTTTGCACGCCTTCGAGCCTTCTTCGCTCTTGGAAATAGTCTTGCCGTGGACACACAGTACCGTCGGGAAGGAGATTAACCAGCGGGATGTCTCCGTAACTCTAGGATGGAAGTAACGTTGCACACCCTTTGCAACCGCCTACTTCTGGGAGCGAACCGAGCTGTTGGGAAAGGAGATGGCACAAGCTGGCACACATCCTTACTACCAACATCTTTATGCTGACCTTCCACGGATCAAAATGTATCTCTACGTCCGTCCTGGGCAGACTAACGTGCTTCGCGAACTTTGTTGATACCCTACCAGATTCATTATCAGTAGCGAACTTCCCCGGCGTGATTTACGACAGATGCATGTCGCTGAATCACTTATTTGTACGATGCTTACGGACCTGTGGGGATGAGCACGTCACCAAACGTAAGAAAACAGCCCATGTCGCCTAGCTTGTATAACAATATGCTGATACCACGAGTGCAGTTCGCTGCTGTTGGTCCGCTCTCTACCGAATATCTGTCTCTTAACCGTTTGGCAAGGTGTGAGGACAAAGTCGCTGTCCACCCAATTGGGGTCGGGCAGGACAGGCTCCTCGGCGCATCGTAGATCCACTAATCCCCTACTTGCGAACGATTTCATATATGTACCACTGCTTAGTTTACGACGATGTATTTTGGTTGCAGCGACGTGCTTTCGCATACAGTCGAGTCGGCTTCATTGGGTACAATGCAGCTCTCTCCCTGCACTGCATGGCACCGGCTCACAGCAA
>JAUKWC010005333.1:0-20546 GCA_032356245.1 Endocladia muricata | reverse complement strand
TGACACAGGCTGGTTGGGAAGGGTGAAGGAGGTCGGTGGTGACGAGCAATAAGTATGGCATCAGCAAAGGACCGGATTAACAAGACAGCAAGTGAACACAATTGGCATGTGGAACCATCCATTAGCACTTCGACACTTTGGGGTCCATTACGCCACGGACGGCTTGCGTGGACACTGACTGAGAGCCGTTCTTCCATTGCACATCGTTCTCGCCCTGTGCAGTATGGAACACCTGCTGTACACTTTACAGTGGGAAGGTAGTGATCCTTTGCTCAATGCCCGACCGCACATGTGAATGGGGGCATGTAGGTACGCCACAAGGATGCAAAACCTCGACAAAGGAAGCAAGTTGTGACGTGTTAAAACGAGCTTTCTGTCTATGAAATGAGTTTCTCGTCGCAAGGCGCGCCGCAGAGCTCAGCAACAGACCTTGATGAAGATCGAGTAGAGTCATATTACTCACACGTTCGTTGTGATAAAGAAAATTTCGGATTACTGCGAGGGGGCCAGGGAGCAGTTGTAGATCTGAAACCAAAGAGAACAACTTGTTTATGTTTCTTCTTTCGAGCAGGCTTGACGCTAATACCTATTGAGCCCATAGGGTTGCGACGAAGTCGTTCCAACGAATGTACTCATTTGTACTGTAGCAGCCGCGGTATATAGGAGTAGCTGTAACAGAGAATTTTGTAGAGCTCCCCAACTGGTGTCGATGGACGAAGCAGATAGATGTGAAGATGCAGTACGAGCATTAATACGAGAAAAAAAAGCCGAGAAACATTTTCATTCAGTGTCAAAAAAGGTGCTGTTTGAAAATGGACCCTTTCTTGCAACGACGGGTAACTTGACTCGAAATGTGGATATTGTTAAAACCTTTGACCTCGCCAGCCTTCTTTTCGGATAAGCAAACAAAACCGTGCAAGCTGAGGTCTTGGGGATGTCTAGAAGTATAGGAATAAGTTGCATAAATTTCCGCCTCATATGAGGCGGAAGGTACAATAAACACTTGGGTTCTCTCAGTTGATTGTCTCCGTTGTGAGAATAGTGCTGACTACCCGTCAAGTTGGTGGTGATGGTTCAGTCACACACTGTCAATCTTCACTGCTCCACATGTTGCTACTTAGATGGACATATCCTCATAGCCCATCTAGTCACCACAGTTCAATAACTGTAATAGGTAGCAGATGGATGGCAGCAAATCACAGTTGAATCTAGTGTCAAACGCACGCTTGACCATATACTGTCTTGAAGGTTCAATCTCGCCCTGATATTACAGAGGCCGCGGAGACGAGCAATTTAGCTGTTGTGTTGTTGGTACCATATTGGAAGTTCTTGGCGTAATCAATCCGGACAGAGTGCAGCTATAGAGTTTTTGACTCCCAACGGAGTTTGCCACCGTGTATTGTGATATCATAGAAGGCGGCGAGGTAAATTGCACATACAACAGAAAGTCGAATCAGCATACGTATTAAGAAGTTTGCATATCTTCTCAAAGATCAGCTGGCCTCAGATGAGGCGACGAGGGCAAGCTTGAGCTCATGAGGCAAAAACCCGATGGGCAATAGATACTAGACTACCTAGCTCTCTACAGGGTAGGCTACGCAGAGGGGCTACGTTCATGCTGCCCCAGCAAAGCATTCAGAAAAAAAGCCAATATGAACAGGGCATGTCCTCCCGACTCGCTACAGGAGTGTCTAGTGGGGACTAGCCTCATATGATACAAGGTCAAATTTCGAGATATTACTGTATGAAAGGGTAAGCGAGCCGTTCATTTTAGCTGTTTGCGGGGTTCACATGAAGCTCGTGGAGTGGTGGCGTTCGTCCATATTGCAAAGTGTCATTCGCGTCACGGTATAGTAACATCCCCCGTGGATGTTGAAGAAACAAAGTCCGCCGAGGCAACTTGGAAATGAACAAAGCCGAGCAGATATTGAACCCGTCACAAACCATTCCAGTGACTTCCACTACCACCAACTACATGGCATGCAAACGAACCATTGTAAAATTACCAGGCAATATGACGTGAGATAATTCAATGCTAGCGTCTTTCCCGGTACAGTCCCTTTGGCAATTGAGATACTTCTGCAGTTGCGGTTAGTACTGCTCCGAGTGATCCATTTTTGAGTTGTCGGAATGCCCAAAAGTATTTATATTTCATACCTTCGAGGATGTGTGGGTTAGTAGAGCAGTTGACAATCTTTTTCCAGCAAGGAAACGGTCTTTCACACTGGCACTTTCCTGCTCAGCATCAGAAGCAATTGAGAGATGGGTATGCGTTACGCATTTATTGAGGGCAGACGTAAGGTCACTTTAGGCTACGTTGAACATATACGGCTGAGGCCTCAGCAAATTAGTAACCCAACATGACACATTTTGATTTCCAGATGTTGTACAATCAATTGGCCCGATCCACACAGTCTCCATCGATCTGGTCTGTTCTCTACCAGGCCTACTGATCGACTTTCGGACTCTTCCACCACTCGAACATATCGTATCTGCTTTACCTGTTCTACTTCCGAAACGAAGAAAAAGTGAGAATGCTTAATTCAACACCGAAAGGTTCGCCACATATTCGTTCACAGTGTCACTTCCAAGACCAGAATATCTGACGCCAACCCAGTGTTTATTGTCATTAGAAATTATAACTTTTTCAGCGATAGCTTTATCACCAACCCGTATGATTATGCTCGATACGACAGGTCTAATAGAATAATCGAGATTGAAACGTTTGCCAATTGGTTCCCAAATGTGAGCACAGAGTCTGTTCAGAATAGTCTATAAAAAACGTTGGCGGAACTATTCTTCTCCTTATATCTACCTCGAACCCTGGCGTTGCTCCGACCACTGTCCTCTCAAATTGCATCTGTTTCTATGATGATTGCTTTCACATCCGCTCTAGCGCTGTTCTTCTCGCTTACCACTGCGCAGGTCTCGGTTTCGAAATGTCCTAATGCATGCTATTCGATCCCTTTCGAGAACAAGATTACCTTCATTCCATGTCCGGCGAATTGCAAGCTTTACTCGTGCAAAATTGATTTCGGCCCTATGCTGCCTGCATTTCAAATTGGTGTGGCTTGCGCTGACAACTACTTGCCAACAGAGGAAAATCCCGCCAGTCCAGTTCCCGTGGAGACCATCCGCACCTGTACCGGCAAGGTGAAAGAGCTTCCGTACACTGCCAAGAGGTTTGATCAGCTTCCTATACCACCCTGCCCACCCACCACGTCGTCTTGTCCGAACAAGTGTTACTTTCCCATTAACTTATCCCGAACACTCAATCCTATCCCATGTCCTACCCATTGCAAATTATTCAAATGCAAAGTTCGTTTTGGGCCCATGCTCCCTGCATTTGGAGTAGGAATCTCGTGTGCACATCCACTCACAGAAACAGGCCCGATGTTAAATGGTGTGGACGAATCTATAGTTGCCAGGTGCGATGGAAGGCCGTTTGAGAAGCCACTGTCAAGTGTGAAGGCCATGCTGCCCCTTGAAACTATTCCTCCCTGTCCCCTTGCCACGAAAGGACCTGTTGTTGTATAGGCATGCCGCCAAGGATCGTATAGCACATCTGCGCTAGTAGGCTTAATATGGCTAGACCTCCGAAGTAGTTTTATATCTATCACTATGCACTGGTACTGTATAAAGCTACATAGATGAGACAAGGTCCAAATTCTTTCATCATTTCTGGAGACCAATCTTAAGATCCATCGTCTCGCTAATGCTCTTTGATTGTGGCATTTGTGCCCGATGTGGCACTGCATGCTGCACTAGTGCGATGTTTCATTCCAAGCACTTTACTTCAATGCCGAAAGTCAAGCTCTACGGATCTAGCCAGTTGGTTGAGTGGTATATTTCTTAGAGGCATGGGGGACTGGTCCTCTGTTACTTCCCGTCGGATTAAAAGGTGAGGGTCTTAACCACCGAAGAGTACTACTAAACCAAATCCCCTCCGTTCTTCTCCATGCCGCAGTTCAATCTTTTGTGGTGTCTTCTGAATCGTCTCACATTCTTCTACAAGTTCCGTGTATTTCGTGATCGTCGCACAGCAAACTAGTGACTCAAAAAAGAAACACACACGATGCGACAGGGCTAATAAAATAGTCTGAAAATCCCCACGCTGCGAATGTACTATCCACCTCGTTCTGTGCCAAACTGAATTACATCAGATACTAAGTAAACATTTTCAGGTTTTCCGACATTCCAATCACCATCAATAGACCCAGCTGAACTTGTAGAATAGTGGTGGAGTTAAACTTCCGGAGAGCATTGTCTGTAAGAGCAAACTGTTATCCTTTCCTGAGTTGGCTCCATTCTTAATTCACAGTCATGCCCACAGGATTTGACAACCACCTAAATTTAATGAGTGATGGTCATTGTCAAGCTTCACTTGAAACGTCAGTGGCAGCTTATGAGCGCGATTTTGGGAACAATTGAAAATTTGGAAGGGTGTCAGGGATTGCCGGTGATGTCAGGATTGCTCTTGTGGACAAAATGCACCAGAGATCACTTACCGATGTTTAGAGCAGTCAAGTTCATAGTATGTGCGTCACCATCAAGATCGGGAATTTGCCGCTGCTGGATTCCCGTCCCCCTCACAAAGGTAGAATGCTCGAAAATAGAAGCACTGAGGCCTCTTGAGAGAGTAATGGTGGGACAGGCGAGGATGGTCGAAGTGTAGAAGTCACTACAACTGATAGTGCAGGAATTATTCGAAGCTGGGTACAGGAATCAGAAAGTCATGAACACAAAATCATTGAGAAAGAGATTCGACAAGGACCTGGTATACCACCGTGGAAAAAGCTGAGGAATATCTGCGATCGAATCAGGTTTCCGTCCCTGACATGGAATCGGCCCTACTACTGCAGTGTTTCTGAGTTCTCTATGTATGTATTTTTTCGGAAGCTTCGGTCAGTTATTTTCTGACCAGCTGACATTAAGGTAGAAATGACGGATGGGCGTCTCGCCACTCATGAAAAATACGTAAAGTTTCAACGGTACTAGACATGGAAGGGATCTGGGAAAAGTCATACTCGCGCGAAGTCCAGTGCATTGTTAACTTACATTTATGTAAGATGATACTCACACTCGGAGCCGCTGGAGATGCTTCAATATAGCAATGCAAATTCTCTACCGTCGCATCCCAGCCAGTACATCAGCAGATTTAAATGTTTTGTACTTTCCAGCATGATTGTTCATTTTAGTAATGTCTAGTCTCTACGTACCCTTCTCGGCGAAGATTGGTATTGGGACTGAAGGGAATTGAAGAAAAAGTCTCGACTGATAAGTCGATTTTGCTCCAGCTGATTCGCTGGCTAGGCTCCTTTAGTCCTTGTTCTTTACACCAGCAGTAACCATCCCTCTTATTTTCTGCGACGGCTTAGTCCAGTGAGAATATAGACGCGCCCAATTCTCGTCTCCAGCGACAGAAATCTCTGATTCCAGTCACATCACATTTCGAGGAAACCTCGATTGTGTCACGAAAGGCCTTTCATTCAGCTCAAACGCGAGGAGATACGACGGCCTAGAAAGTTCATCAGGATGGATGGTTGTCAGCACCCTTATAGATGCCCATGTCAAGTACTCTGTTTAATGTCTGGCTCTCGTAGAGAGCACTAAGGCTACACTTTACGTGCATGAATGATGAGAGCTTGTGTAAGATCAACCTGGTACCCGTTTCTAACATGGCGTTGTGTTCAGCTATATAGCTGTAAAATCTGGAATAGTTCGGAATATTGGGTGTGGAGAGAATGAAAGAATGCTTGCCTGGGTCGCATTAGTGGAAGCAAGGGTGTTTCTCATACCAAACTGGACGGAAACTCCAGTATTTCATCGTGTACTGAAACACATCTGGTTGGGACATACCGCGGCATCAGAATGACTGTGCGCTATAACCCCCAGTTTGCATCTGCGGGTACTAAAAAAGCGGTGATGCGCTAACTGATTAGAATCATCAGAACCTTGGCAAGTACGCTCTGTCAGTGTCTACTGAGCTACTCATATGTCACGAAAGCTATAAAGCACAGAGAGGGTGTCTGTGCGATCGACTTTATGGAAGAAGGCGCGCTGGAGCTTGTGGCTCTTTGTTGAGTGATAAGTCAGAGTACTCGTCTTAACGGAGTTCATTCTGTGATACAGTAAGGGAATCAAGGTGAACAAACTTGACGATGGGGAGCAAGTGAATGCAGAAATAGTTTACAAATCCGAGTCAGGATTCTGGAGGTAGTCAGGGCATGGCATGAGATCGATGGGAGACGGATTATCAAAATGAGAGCAGAACAGAGTTTATATAGCTTGGAGATGTATCCGTAGTCAGCAACTAGTTTCTGGGCTTTTTCGATGCTCTGAAACCTGTTTGAATTGTTACTATAGACTTTCGGAAAATGCTACAGGTGTTAAAAGAGCTGGAAAGGTCCTTTTCTTATACCATGAGTACCTAGAGAAGAGTCTTCTCGATGACAGTTATGGTTTGGATCGTATCAGAGGCCCATAGGTTAAGCAGTTGTCTAATGGGCCCAACTTTGGACATATAAGCCGAACAAAACGAATGGCCGGACTAGGAAAGGTTTTCTGGAATGGTTGAAAGATAGTTGATTTTGTCGATCGGCATTCGTAAGGTAAGCGGTCTAAGAACGACAAGCAACACTCGCTTATGCAGAAAATAGATTGGGGCCAAAACATACCCAAACATCCCATGCGCGGCGACTTAGGTATAGTACTACGGCATATGGGCTTGAACAGCCGAATTCAAATTTTTAACTGTTGGCAGCACAACAATCACACCTCCGAGATATCTCCCGACTTTTCTGCAAACCTCGGTACGAATGACCATATGTGTCAATGAAATATCACCAGCTATATTCACTGTTATTATGCGTCATCAACATACCTTCGTGAACTGTATGCGCCCGCGTAAGTGGTACGTGCGTTTTTCGGGACTAGACATTGGTGCACTATTTAGGCCCCCTTCTGTTCACGTCCTCCTCACCTCTAGTGAAGGTGAAGTAGTAGAATCTTCTCAATGATACAGTCACGAGAATCTTCTGTGAGTGTTTTACCATCGTCGGCAAAATTCATTGTTAGCTCTAACTGAGTATTATGGTCTTGAGGTCCTTCTGTCTTCACTAGCCACTGAAATCCGAGTCCTCGTTTCCAATGACTACGGATGGCTGTCACCTTCTATTTGTCTCTTCCAACGAGTAGAGTGGGAGCAGGTCTCGGCAGAGCTGGCTGCCAGGTCCCCGTAGCCTACCCACGATATGGAGTCATTTATAAGATTTGTACGACTGGATGAATGCGGAATTGACTCGGTAGAGCAAATCTCACAGCATTCGTCCGAGCCTTTCCAGATATTGCGAACGGCCCATACCTCTTTGGGGTGAGCATATCTGATGGTCGAGATGTACAATATGCACCCGGAAACAAGCATCGTTTCTGCAAACTTTGTTCCTGGGTCTGTAGGAGGGAGACTTGTACGTCTGACAAGCTTTTGCAATCTTTTGAGCCTTCGAAGCTATGTGGGCAAGCTATACATCTTCCGGTGATATCTTAAACATGTTTCTGAACTCATTGAAACTATGTAGAGAGTTTTCATTTGCTGCCATAAGGGCCCACGAAAATGTTCGAGTCCATCCCATATCCTTTTCAAGGGGGCGTATGCCAAAATCGCCGTGAAAAACAGACTTTTAGGCAAACTAGGGTGAGAAGAGGAGCTTGTACCAGTCATCCTGATGAGATGAGCAGTGGAAACGAAGATAGATTTGTTTCATACGTTTCATTACTTCAGAAGCTCCATCGGTTTGCGGATGGCGACTAGTACTATTTTCAAGCTTCATCACGAGTATGCTTATCTTGCTGTCCCAGAATGTGGAGGTGGACATTGCATCTCTGTCCGACACAATACTGTACGGAATATTGGGAAGTTTGAACAGGTCTGAGAACAAGGAGTTTGCGCATTTCACGCCGGTATCACTGAAATGCGATGGTATTGATTGATCCGTCCTAGTTGGATCGTCAACTTGAGTTTTGACACCATCAAAGCCACTCTTCTTACTTGAAAAACTTGCGAAGAAATCGGTGCCTATGGCACTGCAACTTCGCGGTGAGGTCTGTAGGGGGTAGGCTCTGTTAAATTCAACTCTGCTCCGTCGTTCTCCTGCTGACATATCATGCAGTTTTAAATGTACCGTTCGGTGTCTGAGATTTTGTGTTTACAGAGAACGTTCTTGAGCCTTTCAGCCGTCTGGGATAACCCGGAGCGGCCAGCGACGTTCTGGTCGTGCCCCGTTTGCAATATGAAAGCAACTAATCGCCTTAGGATGCAAAGCTTCTCGGGATACGGTAGACAGTTACCACCGAATGTGCGATATAGCCACAGTATCTCAGGTTGGTTTCTCTGCACTTTGTGCACAGAAAGTTCTTCATTCAGGACCCGTCGTATTGATCCAATGAACCAGTCACCGTCAAACTGGCCTACGACGGCACCTATATCGAGGTGTGCATCTTCCGAGGTAGTTTAAGATTTTGTTCACTCAAAGTTTCACGACAGCTACTGCCGGACCTCTTTACAGCGAAACACCGTGTACGTGGTTCTCTTTCAGGCTCCAATGAAACTGGAAAGATTCCAATAATACCTCACGTGTCAATCGATTGTGCTTCCCTTGTACTGAGATTTGGCGTCGTGAACAAGTGTTGTATCGCCTGGTTATCCTTGAGTATACCAAAACGTATACCTTAGCGAAAGCATCCAGTTCTTCACGAGAAGCAAATGAGGGCTGGTGACTCCCTGTTACTGGCGATGTATTCCTTCTCCACGAGAGGCCACTGATTTGAGAAAATGACATTCACGGCGTTATTGGCAGTCTCATTGAGCCAGAACTGGATGCTTCCGCTAAGGTATACGTTTTGATATACTCAAGGATAAACAGGCGTTACAACACTTGTTCACAAAGCCAAATCTGAGTACAAGGGAAGTACAATCGATTGACACGTTGGGTATTATTGGAATCTTTCAAGTTTCATTGGAGCCTGGAAGAGAACCACGTACACGGTGTTTCGCTGAGCTACTAGCTGAGAGGCATGGATATGCCCGCCGGGCGACTTGTTGTACTCAGGCGCAACACGTACTGGTGCAATTTTGATTGCGTCTGTATTTCTGGACATAGATGCGGCCGTTCACCAAGTGCAGCACGAGGTCGATATATAGTCATGGTTTACGAAGCACTTTGCAGTTCTATGTCTAGTCCTAATTGACTCCGCCTTACACCATGAGGGTATCCAAGACCGGTAATAATGCATTTGGATTTCCACCAAGTGGAATTCATTGTCAAGTATTACTAGACTCGGGCTTCTACTAAGCAGTCATCCTGTTCTAGGAATACTGGCTATCATACTGTAATCTTCGAAAGTCCTGTATAGCAGTACTATCTGGACTAATGCGGCCTTCTGAACTCCACCATGCAGTTGTACTGCGTCATAAAATGCGACATGTGGAAGCCCATTCGTAGTTATACGGCACTGCAACTGCACTTTGCACAGTTCTAAATGCCGTACTCCGACGAATTGAGCTGCACGCGCTGAAAGCCCGACGTAATTGTACCAGGTTTCCGTATCACCAGAAATGTGCACAATTTGTCGTGTTTACGGACAGCATGATGATGCCACAGTATCATCCACGGTCTCCTGGCCACTCTTTTTGCTCAAACAATTCACCCTTCCTATGTTGCATCCCATCCATCATCTCTTGCCCGACTTCTACGACACCACGCACCCGGCACAACCTCCTCACTCCCATGCTGTTGAAGGATTGAAGCCATCGGACTCATGTATGCACGCGTTCGCCTCACGAGGAAGGAAAACCTGGCGGTTACTAAGATTCGTTGACGTGAAGGTACTGGCTTAGATCTGCCGGGATGACGTCCCGTGTCACAGCGGTAAAAATAGGGCCTGCCACAGATTCTTGCTGGGCATAGCTTCGCCGTCGTACTCGACAAATACCCCAGACAGCACAATACTTTGAAAATCTTTCCATGAGGGAGGTCAAAGTATGACTATATTTTGACTAATGTCTCTCACTGTAGTAGCTGGCAGCGAATGTCTGACATTTTCTTGCCGTGAGAGCCCATTGCGTGGTTTTTCATCGAACGTCAGGTCAGTGTTCCACCGTGCGCACTTTCGCGCGGACAGGAACTCTAATAGGTCTCATGCACGCAAAATCTCTCACGAGCGGATCTGTTGTCCTGCCTTTAGTATGTACGGGAAGATAGCTCCCCCCGTGAAAAACGTTGCAGCCCCCCGTCGTCCGACGGCTCCTACTTGCCTTCATCTCTGTAGCCTTCTTTGCACGTGTTCGACATACGACGTAAGTTTTGGCAGTGAGTCTACTCGTCTGTAGAAGTGAAATAAAGCTCCAATCATAAGCAATAGTATTACTTCCAAGCACAGCGGGGGGCCGAGCTGGTCCGTATTTCGCGGCAACCTTAGCACCGGCCAGCGCCTCCTTTACACTTCGCGGATGACGTCCCTTCAGGTCGGGCTGCGGTACCTCTGCTTCCAGTCTTTCTATTTCCGCTTCACCGACATGCCGAGGCAACCACTTGTGAGGCCGAAGTTCTCTTCTACTTTCTTGTAGTTTCTCTCGCCGAAGCGGAGAATATTGGTGCCCTGAATGTGGTTGACGAGATCTCCTTCATCCTATCGGGTCCCGAACTCTCTCTCGTGCGCTTCGGAGATTTTATTCACCCTCCGAAAGGATGTCGCTCCCTGCTATTCCCTGTCATTCCGAAGTAGCTTCACTATCAAGGCTTCTTCACAACTCAAGGGTTGGACTAGAGCGGTATTTCCTTCGGAACTACCTGCTTTCGGGACCCGGTCTAGGTGCTGCGAAAGCAAATAGCAGAAGCTAACACAAAGTTTTGCTACTACCGTCGTTCTCGTCACCCCACGCGGAGCTTAACGTATCTCTTTGCGCACCACCTTCAAACTAATTTGCACTGCCACCATGACCAAAGTCTTGAACAATGAATCATGGGTAGCGGGCTCGAGAGTTTCATCTGGGACACAGGGACGTCGGGGAACCCTTCGCCGGTAGGTTGCATATAGATTTATATGGACAAATCCGCCAATACACTTGACAACAACGCCCTTTTAAACTATCCCGTGCATCCCTCTCTTTTTGACTTCACTGCCACTTTCCGCCCACGCCGCATAATGTCCCAGCAGACTATCCTTGGCTATCTTTCTGTCCACCTCTTACCTACCGTGGGAGACAGAAACTCTGACGCCATTATTCCTTCTTCGACCGCTCGTGCACCAAAAACGAAAGCCTACATACTATACTCAGCCATGTACGCTTTTCTGTTTCACCTGTACGAGAAGGCCCACATAAGCTTTTCATGCTGAGATGCCTCCCATCAACTTTGGAAATATCACCCAGTCCTCAATAGATATTATAGGATACTATAGTAGCTGTTGAGGACTGGGTCGGTTCCGGAGTAGTGCACAAGCTGCTGTCCAGAACTAGATTCCCCGGCTTTGGCAGCGGACAAAGCTCGGCTCTCCGGAAACCATCTCTATAATAGCGACGGCGTTGGCAATAGTGCCGTGGTAAGGGTAAGTACGGCTCAATACTGTGTGTTTGCACAGAGGGAGTGGAGGAGAGTTCTCGGGGGATACCGGGTATTCTGCCACCTCGGACTGTAATAATCCTTACCCCACCGACAACTTTTGGGAGGGATGACGAAATCGCTATCTGGAGTACTCTGTCGAGCGTGGGTATGCATAATCCCTCTCCGGCGTGCCCTGCAGTCGCGAATGAGGAGTTGTACTTCGAACCCTCAGGGTTTGCAACTATTGAGCAAGTTGGTAGCTGGTCAGAGATCAAATGCAAAGGATTGTTGGTACGACGGGAAGAGAGTGAAGCTTTCGTCGGAAGGTGACCGTGCGATCCAAGCACAGCCACACGGCCCGTACTGTTCGCGAGCACTCTGGAGCACTCAGGGGAAAGTCATCTCCGAGCATAGGGTCGATATCCTAAAGGCGATTGGGCCGACAAGGATGATATCTCCGACATTAGTGCCGTAGATCCCGACCATTGGTGGTGCGTCAGTGTTGACGCTACAGGCGACGTGGGTTGACGCCTATCCCCGTATGGCAACACGACGAGGAGAAATGTCTCCGAAGAATGGTTAGCTACACCCTTTAGTGGAGAAGATCGCGTCCCTGTGCGCGAGTCGAATGGCCTTCGACCTGATCGCACGCAGCCAATCGCAGGTGAGAGATGGGAACTAGGTCGGGGCAGGAATGGGGCTTCTTACACCGCCCGAGAACAAGCCGTGATAGCGCTGGTTAGATATTCTACATTCAGATTTAGACTACTTTTGACTCAAGATAGAGTACATTAAAATAACCAAAGTAATCAAAGCAGTTAATAAAGAGTCAAAACAATTACAGAATCGATTTTTCGCACTGCGACTGGCCCGTGCGCCGTGGAAAGTCAGCGATATTCCATCGTCAGCCCTGGTGGGTAACTTAAACTTGAGCAAAGCTCATTTCGCGACATTTGTCCTACAAATCCAGCGAGCAATTGCTACTTTTGCGATTACCCGAGGCCAAGGACATCATTGGCACTCACTCAAGCACAAAAGTCAGCCAACTATGTGTCAGTGTTTCCGGAAATGGATGCGAACGTCTACCTGGTGCCCTAGCCTAGTAAACCTTCCACACGTACTGCACACTTTGGAATGCCATGGAATGCTGACTTCCTTGGCATTCGAAAATGTGCAGTTCGTGTAGTACGGCGGTTTTTCGCATAGACGCCAACTTCCAAAAATAAAATATCTTGAACAGCCGCGTCCAGTGAACGCTTGCACCCAGTACCCGCAGTTCATTTCCTAGTAAAACATCGAGCTCGTACTGCGAATCGTGCGGTACACTGCAATTCCGCATCTCTGCTTAGGGAACTCAATGTCACGTGATGACCTTTTGGCTTATTCACGTGGATAAGCTTACCTTGGACCCTTCATACTTCTAATTGCCTTCCGATGAATTTTGCGCCACTGCACTGAAGACTGTTACGCGCACCATTCGCCATCTACGGCTCTAGGAAAGTGAGCATTATGCTCTCTGATCGTCGGCTGCACGACCTCACCCAGAATCTTGCCGACGTTATATGGAAAGAGAGGATGTGTACAACTCTGGGCTGATTTCTTGGACAGTATTGTAAACATAGTGAAACATGAACAAAGACTAACATCTAATCTGCGTTATGAGTGTCAGACCGCATGAGTGCTGCTAGACGGCGTCAGTTTAGTGCGTGCACAGCATAAGACTTTTACCAGTATCGTGGGGCTAAGACATAGTGGCTCTGTCCTTCGCATTGCTTTTCTGTAGTAGAGCCTGCTTTGCGCATCGACCTGGCACTGGTTAGGAATGCTCGAACGAATTCATACATCTGGCACCGCATTGTTTGCGCTGAAGTGCTGCCAATTGCGGCGCAGAGCTGAGCCCTACAGTCGAATCGGCATCTTTTCATACGAAATAACTTTCTTCCAATGCTATACGGCCACGTGTCCTTAGAAGAACGTGGGGTGTACAGATGCAAACATTTCACTCCGCCCCTTGCCGTAGCCGTGCTACCGTTGACCCGTGCAGAACGGCAGGCACACACATCTTATTCTGAACAGGTCTTACACGTATCACACAACACGTAGAAACAAACTGAAACTCGAGTCGACGTCAGAGAGAGCTTGTAAGCGCGGATTTCGTGGCGTTGAAAAGGAGATAATTTTTAGGATTGGTAGGGTGTCACTAGTGACAGGGGCTGAGATCTGCACATGTGAAAATACATGAGCAGATGAGTGTTGTTTTTCAGATTAAATTGCGCACATCCATCTGCTCATATGTTTGCACATGTGTACATCTCAGCCCCTGTCGCTAGTGAAATCCCCCCAGTCTAAATTCTCATTAACTCTCAAACCTCCTTTTCCTGCTACATGTGTAGCGGCCCCAACAGCGCCCACTATTCTGGGCGACCTTTCTTGCGGCTGAGCCCAAGTTCTTCTCAGCTGCTATAGTGTGGCATGATTGCCGGAACTGGTTGTGAAACTGGCATATAATGTTTACGTTTGTTTTACTTCACGCTATGCAGCCACTTCGTCGTGAAGCTACCTATTCTTCCCCACTACTCATCAGAACGGCAATCAAATCCTCGGCGTCATCGGAGTCCAGATCATCATCTCTAGAACTGACCTTCTCGGCCCTACTAATCCCGTCAGCATCCAAGTCTGCAAACCCAAACACGTCCGCGTCGTCCCTACTGCCCGACTCCTCACCTCTTATATTACTCCCACGACTAACACGGGCTATCTGACTGGCCGGGAGCAGCGATAGCCCTCTCAGTGCGTAGAACATCTGGTCCGGCGCACTTTTCCCTTCCGGCGTAAAGTGCGCATAGTACGTTACTGTCAACTCATCCGCAATGCGGTCCTCATATCCAGCCCCGGCGTGCGTGAGTTGCCGATGCCCGAAAAACACATATTTGGGCGGCAGAGTGGTCTAATACATCTCGAACAACGCCGCCGCGGCCACCTGCCCGCTCTCCTCCCCGTATGGAAACGCGTGTAAATAGTCACACACCCTCAACGTGAAGCCGATTGCCCCGCTCACGATTGCGAAAAAGCCCAGCGTCTTCGCTTTCAATGACTCGTCATAGTCATTGTGCGACGCTTGCCGCGGGCAGTCCTTCATAGTAAGCAAAAACCGACCTTCGCTCTTAGGTATGAACAGCCTCCTCCCAGATATGTTCCTTGGACCGACGCAGGCAGTAAGCTGACCCATCTCTACGTCCAGCTGGGCACGCCTTCGCGAAGCCCACACCCCATCCGTCCTTGATTCGCAAGCTTCCATCACCAGGCTCAGTGTGCTGGAGTAGCGGGCTATTCCCAGCTTCCGGCTTACTACGTCGCCCTCGTCTTCCCCCTCGTTGACAATCGGGTTCCACCAGCTCTCATTCGGCCGCCGGCCCAGTGCATTCTCCCCGTTGAATATGCTTGCAATGAACGAAAACAACTTTTCAACGGGGGAGAGCTTCCACTTGGGCGTCAACATCAGGGGCTCGAGGCTTCCGCGCGGAATGCCACTGGAGTCAGGGAAGTTCTGAAGACACGTCGAGCCGAGGTGCTGAAGCTCACATCGTCGCTTCTCAAAGTAGGCATCTCTTCTGCTATAATCCTCACCCCCGTCCGCTACATTCCTCCAGGAGTGTGTCTGGGGTCGTTCAGGCTTCCAGATGCCCGGGCCCACATCGATACCCTCGAACTTGGTAAAGTACATATAGCTCTCAATGAAGAACTAAAGCGGATGCATGGCTACGGCGTCCTTGATGGACAGGTACAAGTGCGCCCGGTGCTCAAGTGGTAAGTGCATGGGAAGCAGCCAGAGCACGGGGTGCGGATCTTCCGCGATCCACACCCGCAACTCCTCTTCTTCGTGATCTCGCGGGCCGACGTATGCCAGATTTTCCAAGGTTTCGGGTGCTTTCTAAATACCACAGTCTTCTCCGCAGTGCCGACCGGCAGCTGGTTCGGAACGTCGTCGTGAAACGTTTGCGGGACACCTTCACGTTGGCCCGTGACCTCTTAGGCCGCCTTGGTCTTCTCAGCGAGCCGTCGTTTCGACTGCCTCACTGTCCTTTTCACTCCACCGACCTTCTCCGACTGCACAACCTCCGGAAGTCCAGACGTTGACGGTAAAGAGGGTACAGCCTTTCTCTCCCTGGCAAGCGAGTATGTCGCGGGCAGCACTGCTGGGGCCTTCCAGGCACGGACTATAGGCCCGAGTGCATTCGCGTGCGAAGCAGAAGCATGCCAGACAGAGTTGTGTGTAGAGGACACAGCGGCTGGAGTCGTCACGCGAGTCGCGGCGGTGTGCTTGCTGGTCCCAGAAGCATAGTGCTCAATTACTTTGTTCGCGAAGCGCGTAGCGCGGGCATTGCTGCGCTTCTCCAGATCTTCGCCGGAGTCATTTTCTCTCTTTGGAGAAGATGTGCATCTGGTTCAGGTAGAGCTCTATGACGGAAATTTGGAGGAGTTTCGATTGAGCGATCTCAGTTCCCAGAAGGTCGTCACGACTTAGGTCCTTCCACGTGCCGGACTTCTCAAACAATTCTAGGCAGACTTGGAAAAGGTGGCGCGCGCACGCGTAGAAAGCTTCGGATTCAAATTTTCCGTCGCGGTCCGCGATGTTTACGAACCGCGACGCGGAAGTCTTGAACCGAGCTACGACTCGAGAGCTTTCTGATCAAAGATGCTGGATATCAAGGTGAGTGATGCCAAGCTTCTCAGAGGTCGGGCATTTGAAGGTCAGGTCGCTCAGCACTTTGACGAGGCCTGAGTCTCGGATGAAAACCTTCGCTACGCGTGCGTAGCGGCGGTAGCCAGACAGGCCATTTTCTGGCAGCCGAATGGTCTTAAGCATTGCTTCCCTAGTTCCCTTCTGACTCAACACCACTGGGCCCACCTCGCTCTCCACGACGAGAGCCTGCATGAAGTGGATGACACTCATGAGGTAGCGGAAGAACGAATTGTCAATGCGGACGAGTCCGGCGGAGGTGTTCTGCTTGGACGCGTCGGACATGATTTGCGTGTCCGTCGTGTCCCGCCCATCCTGTCGGCGGATCAGGCACACGTCGAGGTGCTCGCGAGCCCATGCCGTGCCGTCGTTATTCTCTTTCAGGCTGAGGACGGCTTGGCCCCAGTGAAGGCCGTCCACCATAGCACACCTGACAGCTTCGCACAACACCGTGCCGTCCTTGGTGGTCACGTCATCAATACCTGGTAGCAAGGGATTGTCGCACCGTCGCACTGTGACCGACATGACGCCAAGGTCCTACTTGTAGCCGCGTTCAACCATGCTGGCCCGGAGGCCGTCGATGGTGGATTCCATGCTTTCGCGAAGAACCTGCTGCGGCTGTATGGTCTGCGCAATATATACTTAGGCCTCTGTGGACTCGTACTTGACCTTTGAGAAAGTCCGACACGACACCGGCTGCTCCTCGACCTTCACAGCAACCGGGTCTGACTCCTCACTGTCCGAAGTCTCCTGTGCTGGAGAGTGGTCGGACGAAGGGCGCGCCTGTCCGCAGGCTTCCCGGCGCAGGCATTTGCGTGGTGGCGACTCCGATGGAGAGGGCTGCACGCCTGTTTCGGCATGGAACTCGTCCCGCGTCGCCACCAGCTGCGATTCCGGCTCCGCTTGTACCCCCGGCTGCGGCGCCATGTCCGTCCCGAGCGAGTCGTGGCTGGAGGTCGTCATGGGAAGTTTGTCGGTCATTTCGGAAGCATGGCACTTGCCAGAAGGGATGAACGATGGGAATGAAGGAATACGAATTTTATAATGGGAAGGCGGAGAAACTGGGAAAGGATCCGTGTGCGGGGGAGGGTGGGCGGGTGACGATAGGGAATGGAAAGACTGAGCGAAGAAAGTGGTAGCGCAGGAGGAGTAGCGACACGAGGGCCACTGGAGGTTGAACGGGCACGGTTGGCGGCAGTTATAGTCGCGCACAAAAAGAAACGGCTGTGAGCAGGCCGCAATAGCTGCATTTCAAGTTAGAGAAACAGAAGAATTTCCGAGGCGGAGGGGGTGCCACTGATGACAGGATTGAGATCTGCACATGTGGAAATAGATGGGCAGATGAGTGTTGTTTCTCAGATTAAATTTCGCACATCCATCTGCTCATGTGTCTTCACATGTGTACATCTCTGCCTTAGTCAACCGTGATACCGCTCTAGTCTCAATTTTCATTAATTCTCAGACCTCTTTTTCCTGGCGCATGTATAGCGGCCCCAAAATCGCCGACTTTTCTGGGCGACCTTTCTCGCAGCTGAGCTCAAGTCTATTTCAGCTGCGTTAGTGTGACCTACTGGCCCGTAACTGGTTCTCAAACTGGCATGTAGTGTTTAAGATTCTGTATCTGCATGCTATTTTGAAAGATCCTACGACGTAATTAGAAGCTAAACTTATCGCCGTAGTTTGTGAACATCCGCTTGCCCTTCGAAATATCAAGCGCTACACGGATCGTAACGGTGTTGAGTGAACATGGAGCTCTCTGCGACAATTCTCCTCGATCTTCATAGAACCCTACGTTTGTGTCTCACGCTCTAGAAATACCTCTATTTCGCTCCTCCTCATCTCCAAGCAAGTATCGGGCATCGTTCACAAACCTGGCCACACAAAATGGTGCCGGTTAAATGTACACTTAATGCCTCGGACGTTCACGGGCCCCCCCCCCCCCCCTTTCCACGAGAAGGGCTGCCCGGTTGGAACGTTCTTTGTATACCCCCAAAACTTCACCTCAGTAGATCTTCGTCTTCTCCCGCGTGCGCTCACGCAATTCCAGGAGCGTCCCAGAGAACGGCAGGATCGTCTCTCCGTTCGCGAAGAACCGATCTGCAAACACCCCGAGTCCCACACCTTCGTACTTCACCGTCGACGGACGCACAATCACACACCTCGCCATCACTTCCACCGCCCGTAATGTCAGCGGGTCTTGCATGTCCAACAGGACGTGGTAACTTACCGGCGATTTATCCACCGACGGCCGCGAATAGCGCATGGAAATAATGCGATCCTCGGCGTAGTTCTCAATAAACCGAACTATGTGGTCCAGTAGACATCGATACCGGGGACACCCAGCAGGAGCAACTGCAGATTTGCTGCCCCTCTTTGCAGACACATTCCGTTTCATGCCGGCCAAGTACCTCGTGGAAAGCTCCACGATCCGTGGAGAGCTACCAATGTCACACGCGGTGCTCAGAACTCTTTCGCAAAACGCCTTAACTAAGCTCGGTAGAGCTTGACTGACGCAGTCGTCATCCTTGTCGGACCCCACGACACTGCGATGTCTCGGAAGCCCTGGGCATGCTTTTGCAGTCGCGCATGTACCACTCAACAGATGCACCACAAGGTTCCCTGGTCCCCGATACTGCAACACCAGTTCGCTCATGTGCTTGATGCTCTTCTGGTCAGGTTGAAACATCTTCATGCGACTCCCTTCGTCAGCTCTTTTCACCACCTCTCCGGGCTCCGACGGCTGATTTCCATCCATATAGTTCGTCCAGGCTGTATGCGAAGACTGCACATACCTGTTGGTTTGGTAGCATACCCGTGCAAACTGCACTTTAAGCGGCACATTCCTCCGCCAGAAATGAACAGCCCATTGCGTGACTGAGGCGTCGCCACATCCTTTTATATACGGGTTTTGCGTGTGATGACGTCGACGCCGGGCGTGGACCATTGGCTGGTCTCCCACGTTAAACACAAAATCTCTCTGCCGCCTCCCCCTCGAGGTTCTGACCCCGTGACTCACCTCTTCGTATCCCCCTCGACTGTACCGCTTGGGGCGCGAAAGCCACGTGCTGAACTGTAGAGCGCTACAGAAAGTGATTTCGTGGCCGGTATTAGCAAGCAGCGCATCGAATATCACGATGGAGGCGTCCATGTCCTTGAGGCTGCACGCATCACGGGCAGAGATTTCCGCACCCCGCTCGCTTGTGGTGTTGACCGGAGGATCCGTCAACAGCAGCTAAACCCGTACCTTCCGAGCACTCACCCGAGTCGTCAGCTCGATGATCGAAAAGGTCGTGGAAAGTGCAGCTGTGGACACGGCAGTTTGACTTCATCACGCTGAGGAATTTCGCGGGCGAGAACGATATGCAATGGAAGAACGGCTCAGTCAGTGTCTACGCAAGCCGTCCGTTGCGTAATGGACCCCAAAGTGTCGAAGTGCTAATGAATGGTTCCACATGCTAATTGTGTTCACTTGCTGTCTTGTTAATCCGGTCCCTTGCTGATGCCATACTTATTGCTCGTCACCACCGACCTCCTTCACCCTTCCCAACCAGCCTGTGTCAGTACAGTGAGCCGCAGCTCAACGCCGGTGCCGCAGACGATGCCCAAACCGGTAGCGACTCCAACAAGCGCACCGCAGAGTCGTTATGCGCATTGCGGTGACATCACGCGAAACGTATAAGAGGCGCGGTCTGCTTGTCAAATTGCTCCCTACCCAACATCCTCCTGTCTCCACCGCCAGTCCCAGCGACGGATGCCACCGACAATCGTCCCCCAGAAACTCCCTCCATACCCCTCTGTCCTTCAACGGTCTTCCCCTTGCGCACGCACCACGATCCTTGTTTCCCCACCACCCCAATCCTTCCGCCGGGCACAACCTGTCCACCCCTGCTTCCCGTCGTCTTCCCACGGGAGTCGCGGGCGACACCCATGCGTCTTTCACTTTCCGCTGGTCCCTCGCGGCAGAAGGGGGGTGCTGTAGCGGAACCCCCAGCTCCGCTTTGACACCTTCGCCGGAGTCGCGAAAATGGATGCCGACGCCCAAGGCCATCCCGCCGTCCGGCGCCCCCGCCTCGCATGAACGCGTAATGCTGCACAACGCGCTGTGCAACATCAATCCGTCCTTCTCTGGCCGCGGGGGGGGGGGGGGGGGGGGGGGGGGGGGGGGGGGGGGGGGGGGGGGGGGGGGGGGGGGGGGGGGGGGGGGG
>JAUKWC010005222.1:0-20554 GCA_032356245.1 Endocladia muricata | reverse complement strand
CCCTCCCTTTGCTTGTGCCGCCGTTTCCACCAAGTCCGACAGCAACCTCATTCCTCCTCCCCCTAAAGTTTCTTCCTCCAAGCTCCCCGTGGTGGCCATTGTCGGGCGCCCCAACGTGGGCAAATCAACGCTTGTCAACCGTCTTGCCGGTGCCTTTCGCCACGGAGCGATTGTTGAAAACGTGGTGGGCATAACCCGCGACCGCACGTACCGCGCCGCCTCTTGGAACGGCCACGTCTTTCAAGTCGTCGACACGGGCGGCCTGGTCTTTGATGACCAGAGCACATTTCTTCCTGAGATTCGCGCACAGGCACTCGTTGCCATTCGTGAGGCCGCTGCTGTCGTGCTTTGTGTCGACGGGCAGACGGGTGTGAACCCGCTGGACCTTGAGCTGGCGGCGTTTCTGCGCAGAGAAACAGGGGAGAGCAGCGTATTTGTCGCTGTGAATAAGTGTGAGAGTGATGCGGGGCCGGTCATGGCGTCAGAGTTTTGGGAGCTGGGACTGGGCGAGCCTGCCCCAGTGAGTGCGATTCATGGGAGTGGGACGGGGGATTTGTTGGACCGGGTTGTGGAGAAGCTCCCGTTGGTCGTGGGGGAGATTGAGGAGGATGTGGTGAATGTGGCGATTGTGGGGCGTCCGAATGTGGGAAAGAGTAGCTTGCTGAACTTGCTCGTGGGTTCAGAGCGTGCAATTGTCAGTGACATTCCGGGTACGACGCGCGATGCCGTAGATGAGATGATCACGGTCCACGGGAAGCGGTATCGATTGATCGACACGGCGGGGATTCGGCGGAAGACGAACGTTGGATATGGGACGGAGTTTTTTATGATTAACCGCGCGTTCAAGGCAATCCGTCGCGCCGACGTGGTGCTGTTGCTAATGGACGTGACGGAGGCGAGTGAGCAGGACCGTAAGATTGCCGACCGGATTGCGGATGAAGGGAAAGGTTGCATTGTGCTAGCGAACAAGTGGGATCTGGTGGCGGAGAAGGACAACCGGAGCTACCAGAACGCAGTGGATGAGGTGCGGGAGCGGGCCGTGTGCATTCCCTGGGCGCCTGTGGAGCTGGTGTCGGTATTGGAGAAGAAGCGCATGAGCAGGGTGATCGGGCTTGTAGACGAGGCGCTAGAGCAACATCGAAGAAGGGTGTCCACGGGCGTGCTCAACGAGGTGCTCAGGGAGGCTGTCGATTGGCACAAGCCGCCGGCCTCGCGGGCGGGTAAGCAAGGGCGTATTTATTATTGCACCCAGGTGGCAACGCGTCCGCCGACGATTGCCATGTTTGTGAATGACCCGCGGTTATTTGGCGACAACTATTGGAGGTATATGCAAGGGCAGTTTCGAAAGTCGCTTGGGTTTGTGGGGACGCCGATGCGACTGGTATGGCGGGGAAAAGCAAAGCCACCAGTGCTCACGTAGAATAGCGGCAGAGGTGACATGCCCGCCCTGTGGAAAGATGTTGAAAAAGTGGCTGTGTTTATAATGTACATGAATTGTTATTCGCAGGGCTGGTACCTACAGCCGTACAAACCAATTGCGCGAATCTTCAAGGTCAGACCATGCCCTGCCTGTCCAAAATCCTCTTGGGTAACTATAAAACCGGCAAAACTTTAGACATAAGCAGTACTACTCAAAAACTGCGACCCACTCTTACAACGCCTGATCAAATAACATCCTAGTCCGTAGATAGACGTCATCTGCATCTCCAACACCCGCGTCAACCTCCCTCAGCAACCCCCTCTCCCGGTAGTACTCGACCACCGGGATAGTCAGCCGCGCAAACGTCGCCAGCCGCTTCCTCACTACCTCCTCTGTATCATCCGCCCTCCCACTTGTCTTACCCCTCTCCAGCAACCTCCTCACCATCTGCTCCTTGCTGCAGTTAAAATACAGCACAAAGTCACACACCGCCACCACCTCCTCAAACGCCGCCGCCTGCTCCATAGCCCGCGGAAAGCCGTCAATCAAGACTGCCGTGCATGCACCCGCAAGCCCGACCAGCTCCGCTCGCAAAAGTGCAAGCGTCGTCTCGCCGGGCACAATCTCCCCGCGCTGCATGGTCGCCGCGATACGCCGCCCCAGCGCTGTGTCGCACCGTGCTTCGCGACGGAGCAGGTCGCCAACGCAGACCTGCACGAGATTGAAATCACGTTGGAGCTTGGCGCATTGCGTTCCTTTGCCGCTACCGGGGCCGCCCAGCACAAATACAATTGGCGGGACCGGGAGCGTTCGGCGCCTGTTGGCAGCAGGAAGGGGGGAGGGGCCGCTGCATGTGCATGAGATCGAGACTCTGTGAAACCTGGCGCGACGAAGAGTGGTAGGGAGGGACGTAGCGGCGAAGCCAAGCATGTTGAGAGAGCACGGGGAAAGCTTCGGGTACATACCTAGCAGATTCGCAATTTGCGAATGCAGCTAATGGTGATGAACATAGTGTTGATCCAAAATGACAGTATGAAAATGTGGTCCTTTTGTGTACTCACATGTGATAGTGTCGATAAAAGGAGCACCCCCATGTGTTGGGCGAGGGTGCATAATTTCAATGCTTGACGGAGAGTACGTACAGATTACCTGTAAGCAACGAATTGAAAATCCCAAAACAGGCCAACTCTCAGCCGACTGCGCTCGATTGGATAACGAGCGTTTGGACTGCACGTTAAACCATCGGTATCTGACTGCAGCTGGCGGTCGCAGAGACAACCGACCGGCTAGACTGGTATCACAGAGCAGGCAGACAGCTCCCCTTCGTTGCGCGCAGTGTTTTGGATCGGTAAAGAGGGTGAAGATGATGAAGAATAAAACATTTATTCAAGGACGACAGTACTGGAAAGAAACGGTCTTTCCTGTCCGTAGTGGCTAGATTTTCTTGTGAGGTTTGGTCAAGGTACAGAGCTTTTACCTTTTCAACGTCTGCAGAGGTCGAGACATCGGAGCTCCTTGCCAATTGGATTGTGAGGAGCCTCGAAACAGACACGGCCAGCGTTTACGACTCCTCAACAGGAACAGCATGTGCTATATACAGATGCGTTGGCAGCTATCTTCTAATTTAATAATGTACATGAGTAAAGCACATTGGTCGTAGAGTGTATATCTTTTCTTTCGACGTCTCGCCAGTGCATACGGCTTCCTCGCGTACTGGCAGCTCACTCGAACGCCTTCGACTCATTCCTGTTTTGGATCGTTGCCTAAGTTCTGTCACAACAATTGTTCGGAGACTCAACGCTTTGCGCCTGCTGTGACTTGACCCACTAGGAATACTAAAAACGCACTTGCAGCCTCCGATGCTCTTGGTGAAGATTGGTCATGTCACACTTTCTAATTCCTTCTCTGCGTCCTTGGGTGCGGGCTTATCCAGGTCTTTCTTCTCTGTAGTTTCGAGCCGTTCCGGAAAGTACCATTTTTTTAATACGTCGGTTGGTGAAAGCGTCTGCGCCTCTCTTCTTGTTATCAGTTTTTTCCTGAGACCTGTTTCTCGATACTTGAGTACTTCCAAATGCTCAAGTTCTGCTAGAATTTTTGGAAGATCATCTAGTTCCGGATTGCAAGACACATCCAAACAAGTTAGGATGGCTTCTTTATCCACAAGATCTTCAGGCAAATGTTTTAAGCGATTTTGTGCGAGGATCAAGACTTCAAGATTTTTTAGCCTTGAAAGCCGCTTTGGCAAGCTTTCAAGCTTGTTTCTTGACACGTCCAAAACAGTCAAATTCTGAAGACTGCCCACTTCTTCAGGAACGGTAGTGAGTATGTTGCGAGATAGGTCCAAGTGCCGAAGATCCCCCCAGGCCGCTATGAGGTGATGCACGGTGTCGAGCCTATTCAGAGATAAGTTCAACGCAGAGACATTCAGTCTTTCTAGGCCGGCACAGATAGGCGCTGATATGGCCTGGATCTTATTGTTATTTAAGTTAAGAGTTCGTGACAAGTTATCGTTAGGGATGTCGCACGCACGAACAACCCCAGCCAGGTCCTCTGTAGTGAGCCCAAGAAAAGAAAGCTGCCAAACACTTCGAGACTCCGACATGAGCATTTCAACCCTGGTCCGCAATGCAACCAAATCGCTAATAAGATCCGGCCACTGGTCCAATGTTCTCACAATAAACGGTTTTTTTCCCGTCACAGCTAAATGTGTAGAGTCATTATCCTCATTCACACCCACGGGCGTGCTCCGAGTCTTCCGTGCAGGTTGTGCCTTGGGCAACTCCTTTGGGTCTTTCGACGGAGGAGCAAGAACTTCTTCGCTACATTCTGCCTTTTTCAACTTCGGCACTTTCATCCCCGGCCTCCAACCTGCACCTCTTGACTGTGAGCTATTGGCTGACGGTCCATCCAAAGCACGTCCACTGCCCTGTGAAGCCCCATCGCGACCACGCCTCAACCCCGCCTGCTTCGTTTCCTGTTTACCAGAAGAGATATCTGATATACTCCGCAATCGCGATCCCGTAGTCATCTTGCTCTTCACCCTCTTCGTGAACCTAGTCAGTAAAGGTTCTGATTCACGAGGTTTCACGCCTCGTCGGGGCGGAGCTTGTTTGGTCGGTCGGCTAGGAGTCTCCTCGTCAATTATCTCGACAACGGAACTGCCCTCCCCAAGTGCAGATTTCGGTCCAACAGGCCCATCATCAAAGGCGGATAACTCATGTGGTTCCACCGGTTTCGGGACTCGCAAGACTTGTGAAGACCCCACTTTCTTCTCTCCATCGCTGTGAGTTTTCCGGATCTCATCAGGTTGCGCTGATCGTAAAGGAAGCATCCGCTTTGACTCCGTTCTGCGCCTGCTCGACCTTCTTTCACCGCCAGATACGTGTCGAGTGAGTCTCGGATTTGCGATGGCCGAATGTACAACCGGTGACCCGCCTGTCCCCTTGCTCTCTATCCGTAACTGGGAATAAGTATGGACCCCGTCAACTGGCGCTGTTTGTACAAATGGATCCGCAGAAACATACTGATTGTCTCGCCCATCCACATCCCTTCCCCCTCCCTCAAGGCTTCCCCATCCTCGCTCACAATTACCTAATTGCGCCTCTTTCAAATCCTCGTCCCCTGTGTCCTTCGAAACCGCCTTCAACGCCCTTTTCTCCTCCTCCGACATGCTATGTAGAAACGCATGTACTGTGGAGCAACCTCTCTCCTCCCGGGCCTCTCTGTCCGATTGCGGTTGAAGCACTGAAATACCCGGGGGCCTCTCGTCAAATCTGCTGCGACTGGTGTTTGCTCCTCGAAACGGAGCGCTAGCGGGTTTGAAGCATTTGGCTGTTTCCGGGGGGCCTGTGGCCTCGAAGACATTGGTCATTTGACGCTTCACACCACGCCCCCCATCGTCCTCAACGCGCCTATGTCTGGGCAGAGAAGCGTCGTAGTGGGTATATTCGGAGTGCGGCCGACGTTGGCCGTGCGAAGACGGAGGGGGGCTGGTCATGGGGCGCGGCGACTCAACAGGCAATCATGCCGTGCGCGCCGGCGCCTCGGAGGGTGTGGAGGGGATGAGGGGTGGGGCGCATGAGGAGAGGAAGGAACAAGAAGGTATCGGGCCCAAGATCGCGGAGATGCAGTTGAGTACGAGAGAGCGACTTAAAGGGGGCTGAGAGAGTGAGCGTGAAAAAGGACTATACTGAACTACGGTTAGCTTGGCGGCGCATGCAGGCGGGGGGAGGGGAAAGAGAGGAGGGACGCGGGACGAGGGGGGAGGGGGTAGCGGGGGAGTAGAGAAGCTGGGAAGGATACTGTGAGAAGTTGCAGGCAGAGGACAAGTAGCGTGGCATTTTCGGGACAACAATACAGTATGTGGAGCAGTTGGGCTGCGTCCCTTGGGCCTGTTTCGGAGAATTGCAAAAACGATTTATAACAGCAGCGGATCAACAATGCAGTGCGACCAACAGCATCGCACAGGGGCACACATCCCCGCCAAAAAAGCCAAACCTCCCAACCCCCCCCCCGTCGTAGTCAATATACGTCCGTCGTCCGCAACGGAGGAGCCAGCTGGGAACTCTGCCACTGTCACGGCTTCGCTTCTTCTCTGCTTCACCGCACCCATTTCTCCATTCTCTCCTCTTCTGTGTTTTCAGAGGAGGAAGAGATGATGAGCGCAGCAGCCAGCGACGCGTCTGGCTTCACCTCTGCCGTGGCCTTGGACGCTGCGTATGGCTCTGGGGCTGCGGCGCGCGTGCAGTCTGCACGCGTGCTGGTGGTGGGTGCAGGTGGGGTGGGCTGCGAGTTGGTGAAGAATCTAGCGTGTACCGGCGTGGGGTTCATTGTCATGATCGACCTGGACGTTATTGATGTGTCGAATTTGAATCGTCAGTTTCTGTTTCGCCGCGAGCACGTGGGCAAGCCGAAAGCGGTCGAGGCAGCGGCAGCTGTGGCACGCATGGTGCCAGGGACAAACGTGGAGGGGATCGTGGGGAATGTGCGAGAGACGCGGTTCGATGTTGAGTTTTTTAGAGGGTTTCAGCTTGTGTGCAACGCCCTGGATAATCTAGAGGCGCGCCGCCATGTGAATCGCATGTGTCTTGCCGCAGGGGTACCACTGATTGAAAGTGGTAGTACAGGGTTTAATGGCAATGTTTCAGTGATTGGCAAGGGCGTGGAATGTTACGATTGTATCGAGAAGATGCCGCAGAAGACGTATGCGGTTTGCACGATTCGGTCAACGCCGGACAAGCCCGTTCATTGTGTCGTGTGGGCGAAATTCCTCTTCAACCTCATCTTTGGTCCGGATGATGAGGGCAACGTGCTCAAAGATTTGGACGGAGTCAGTCCGGATGGGATACGATCTGAAAACATTGCATCTGGTGATGCCGCGAAGACTGAGCATGCAGCCGCCGCTGCCAGGAGCCTGGAGAATGGAGGTGAATGCCTTGCAGTTGCAGAACTGAACAACGTGCATGTAAGTGATGACAGTGCAGCGGGTATGAAACACGCCAACTTCTCGAAAGGGGGTGGTGGCGCTGTAGGCAATGCGAAAATCAACACCGCACCAGGCGCTGGAGGACCAGATGCTGCTACCGTGATGGCAGGACATCGTTCTGGGGACGCCAAGTACGATGCCGCGGGACCCAAAGATCTGAGAGTAGGTGACGATGATGAATCGATACTGAACGAAAAGACGAAAAGAGGGTCAATTATTCCGGAAGCGATGCAGATTCATTCAATTCGCGACTCGAATGTACCAGAAACAACAAATGAGAATCAGAAAGACCTTCGCGACTCCGCCAAGATGGGGATGGTAGCGAAAACGGTCGAACCAAATCCAGCCGCGGCCGCGAAGGGACGCCACACAGGGGATGCAGATTACGTTGTAGTGGAGCCGAATAATGTGAACATGAATGACGACGGGGAGGAAATGGTTCGTACTGGATTGACAGAACGAGATCCGGCTCCTGCATCCAAAGGACGCCACGAAAATGGTGCGGAGCATGAGGTGTCTGAGCTCAATGATGCACATGTGGACAAAAATATTGAAGCTGCTGAGAAGGCAACTGGCGAATCGGTGCCAGATACAGGCGCAGCGACCAAGGAATTGCATTCAGATGGCTCAGATAACGTGGCAAAGTCGAAAGATACTGAAAGTAAAGGGGGCGGAGCAGAATCCAAGACCCCGCCACGCGCTTCTGATCCGAACGTCTCTGGGGCTAGCAAAGGACTGTCTAACAAAGACGTCACGCACAAAATCGTGGAATCTAGAATTCTGAAAACGGAAAGCGATGGCAAGTCTGAGAAGCCCTTCCGTTCGGAAATTGTGGAGAAAAGTGATAGTGAGAGAGGTACTACTGATGCAGGGATAGAAGAACCTGACGCTGCGGCCGCGGCCCTTGGGCGTCTACGCGGGGATAGGGAAGACATGGTTGTCGAACCCACCAACGAGAACATGAATGATGACGGAGAGCAGATGACGAAAATTTTGAGTAGTAAGACTTTAGACAGCTCCCTTCTGAGTTCCAGACAGATCCAGACCGGGTCAAAACCTGCTTTCTGGGACGCACAAGTTTCGAAATCCGGCGTCTACGGACGCGCTCTTTCCAATGCTGCCGCAATTAAACCAGGTGCAGCATCAACTGCGGAGGGGCGTGATATCGACGTCAAGGAGAAGTACTCTGTGGTCGAGCGGGACAGTGTGAAGATGATCGATGATGGAAATTTCAAGAAGCAAAGCGCAAAGCGCGTGCGCTACGCTGATGGCGAAAATGAAGACTCCTTCGCGACAAGGGTGTGCCACCGCGTGTTTGTCGAGGACATCCGATATCAAGTAGCGATGAAAGATTTGTGGTCAGAGCGGCCTCCCCCAACGGTTTATGATGTGAATGCAGCTACAAAAGATACTGTCGAGGATTTAGACAAACTAGACTTGCTTGATCAAGGGGTATGGTCTAGAGAGAAGAGCGCATCTGTGTTCAAAGGCTCGATGCAGAGAATCATAAAGACAAGACGTAACGAGGTTGGGAATCTAACTTTTGACAAAGATGACCGGGACGCCTTAATGTTTGTAGCCGCTGCTTCCAACCTGCGTGCGCATGCCTACGGAGTTCCTCTACAGGCACCGTTTGTAGTAAAAGGGATTGCTGGGAACATCGTGCATGCCGTGGCAACAACAAACGCTGTAGTCGGGGGGTTGGTGGTTTTGGAAGCGCTGAAAGTCATCAGCAATCAAGGCGATCTGAAAGACTCAAAAATATCCTATGTGTGCAAAGAAGCCATGGGCAGCCGGGTACGCAAGCTAATCAACCCAACGCCATTACGTGCACCTAATCCAAAATGTTACGTATGCTCGAGTGGGCAGCTGCACCTTTCCATTGACGTGACCCACTCGACCCTTCGCACGCTCGTCGAAAGCGTCCTCAAAGCCAAGCTTGGTGTCCTGCAGCCCACAATCGAAGTGAGCACCGGTGACTTCCACAATACGCTTTACGAATGCGGCGCAGGCCTGGAAGAAGATGAAGCAGCAGAGTATGCAGCCAATCTGGAGCGCACGCTGGCGCTGCTTCGGGTGCAAGCGGGGAGTCAATTGGTGATCAACGACTTTGCCCAAAACTTTTCCTTCACTTTGCATGTAAGCGACGCAGGCAACCGCTTCGATGATCGCGCCCCCAACGAACGCTTCGAAGTGGGTGGAAATCTCCCCACGGCCGGAGACAAACCCGAAGTGCAAGATGACGTCAATGACGTGGATGATGACGAGCTCGAGGAAGTGCCGATCACCAGCGGCTCCCCTGGAGATGTACAAAAAATGCTGGAGAAACAAACCAACGGTGGCGTCACTGGGCAAAAGCGCAGCTTGGTTGAGAATGCTGTTGTCCTTGACGAGGCGCCTGCTTCAAAGAAACTTCGCAGTAACTCCACCATGCATTAAAGAATGCGACCTTTTCCGTCCCCTCTCTTTTCCACTCGCATAGGGCAACAGCATCGCAAGCCCCCCTGCCGCGAAAAGGCCGTCGGTACTTTACAGACGCTTCCGCCTCACTCCTTCACGCTCACAACTACATATCTACAACATACAAAAAGAAAAATATTCCAAACCCCCGAACAATCACTCCGTCCGCTTTCAACCGCTTCTTGTACAGTACAGGAATAGTATTCAGCAGCCACACCGAAAGAGAGAGCGAAAGTGCTCGGAAAGCATGGCAGCAAGAAACAGAAACATCAGCATTGGCAAGTCCCTCCGGTCCCCAAAAGCATCCACAGTATTCTCTTCATCTCCCGTCTCCACAGCTGCCTTTCCCCGCCCATCCTCGCGCCCTTCACGGTCATCATGACCACGCTCACCGTCATCCATGTTGCAGATACACACAAGAAAACAAGCCGTAACCTTCGACACAGAAACCAGACAAACGCAAGCACCTCGTTCAAATGCTGCCCCCTCTGACGTTCGCAAGCGTGGGAGAAAACGAAGGTCCAACACAAATGTCGGTGATTATCTGATGCGGGAAGGGCGTTTGGTTGGCACAGAGGCAAAACATTTTCAGTAACACGGGTAGGCGCGGGGGACACACGGTGATGACAGACTGTCTTTTCTGCAGATTGGCCCACAGCTTGCGCGGCATTTTATGGCTGTTGTCATACAAATCATACCGAATTGACTGCTCACACCGCATTGCACTGGCCCATCTGCACCCCAATTCAATCTCCACAGCACACCAATTTACGTCGCCACCATACGCACGTCACCTCCATGACACGCCACACCCGCCACCACCCCCTTCTACTTTTTAGCTCCCCCTCTACCCCGCCAACCCCATATAATTTAAACCATAACGGCCAAAGCCACTGGTTTGTAAGCGGCCAGAAGCACTCACTCTGGTGGTATGTCTGCAAGGGCCGGAAATGCAATGACGTCGCGAATACTCGGCGCGTCTGTAAGCAGCATTACCAGCCGGTCAATCCCAATCCCAATCCCGCCTGTCGGTGGCATTCCTTGCTCCAGCGCTGTCAGAAAGTCCTCATCCACCCCGCACGCCTCCTCATCACCCGCCGCCTTACGCGCCGCCTGCCGCTCGAAACGCGCGCGTTGCTCCTCAGCGTCGGTCAGTTCCGAGTAGGAGTTTGCGATTTCATTGCCCATACAAAACGCCTCGAAGCGCTCTACCAACCCTGGTTTGGCGCGATGCGGTTTGGCCAGCGGGCTCACTTCCACAGGATAGTCGGTCACAAACGTAGGCTGGATCAGCGTGTGCTCACACAGCTCTTCAAAGCACGCGTTGAGCACCTCCCCCACGCTGCCAGCGCCGGCAAGTGCCGACGGGAGGACGCCAGCGTCTTGCGCGGCCCTCTTGGCATCTTCTAGCGTTCTCACCGTGTAAAAGTCGGTACCGGTGGCTTCGCGTACGAGTTCGTGCATAGTCACCCGCCGCCATGGCGTCGCAAAGGACAGTTCCTTGTCTTGGCACTTCACCGTCGTTGTCCCGAGCACATCGGAGGCTGTCGCTGCAATCAATTCCTCCGTCAGTGTCATGGTTCCAAAGTAGTCGGTGTACGCCTCGTAGATCTCAATGCTGGTGAACTCTGGGTTGTGCCTCGCACTCACCCCCTCATTCCTGTACAGCCTGCCCAACTCATACACACGGTCAAACCCGCCCACCACGAGCCGCTTAAGGTGCAGTTCCGTCGCGATGCGAAGCGTCAGGTTCTGCTCGAGCGCATTGTGAAACGTTGTGAACGGCTTTGCCTCTGCCCCCCCCGCCTCTCGATGCAGTGCGGGCGTCTCCATTTCCAGGAAGTCGCGCGCGTCTAGGTACCGGCGGATAGCCGACGTGATACGCGCACGCTTGCGAAACCGCTCGCGCGCCTCAACATTGACGATCAGATCGACATGCCGCGCACGATACCGCTTCTCCACGTCAGTCAAGCCATGGAACTTGTCCGGCAGAGCCACCAGGCTCTTCGTGAGCATCTCCCAGTGCGACACCTTGACGCTCAGTTCGCCCTTCTCCGTGCGCTTCGCCACGCCACGCACCCCGATGATGTCGCTCCCGTCCGTCCACGCTTTCAGATTCGCAAACGATCCGGCACCCATCGATCCGTCCAGATACTTTTTATCCAGATATAACTGAATTGTTCCCGAGTTGTCCTGCAGCGTGAAGAACGCCAGCTTGCCAAACACTCTGCGAACCATAATACGCCCCGCCACGCTCAATTCGCGTCCATCTGCGCTCTCCTCCCCCGCCGCGAGAGCCGTGTATCGCTGGTGCAAATCTACCGCCATGTCCGCTGCGTTGAAGCAATAGGCGTAGGGATTAATGCCTGCAGCGCGCATGGCTGACACCTTGTCCAGCCGCGCTGCACGCAACTCCGCCGCTGTCGAAGGCTTGGCAGGCATCTTTGCACGGCCATTTCCGCTGGGAGAGCCTTTGGAGGGCTGAGGGGGGGAGGGGGGGGGGGGGGGGCCACATCGCCAGAGGGAGAGGTGCTCTCGGGATCGGCTTTCACGGCAAGGCAAGTGGAGGGGGTGCGGAGGAGGCGACGCTGAGGGGCGGGTGGACGAGGGAGGGCAGTGGGAAGGGCAAAACAGGGCGGTAGATAAGACATTTTGAGATGGAGCAAGGTGGATGAGGCGGGATGAAGGGCTCGTCGTACAGACATTGCACATACGAGCAATTGGGAGGGATTACGACGAGAGACGAGGAGGACGCACAGAGGAGCAGATGGGAGAGGTGGGGTGGGGGGAAGGGGCGTTGTGACAAAAATTGTTGTGCAACACAACAGGCGAGATTGGATTTGGACGAATTGAGCTCACATTCTCAAACGCATATTACAAGTCGACATGTGGTCGAGCTTTATTGGACAATACTTTGGGATTGGCTACGGTAGATTCTGATTTGTCTCACTTAGCTTGCACGGCGCGTGCTTGCCACACTTACACGACTGCCACAGGGCTAGAAGATACGACCAATCATCGACTGCCGCTAGTCACAGACAACCCCTGGAACGCCGACTCGCTCAAAAAAACGACAACTACGCGGGCAGGGCACGAGGTCTACATAAATGGATTTTCGATTTATTTTCGTGGGTCAAACTGTGGCCCAGCCTCCAGCCCCAACCTGTTAAACACTTGTAGTACGGGGAGAAGTCTCAAAATCTAGAGTATTAAATGCCCTTCGCCTTTGCATCGCTTCGCTATCTGAAACGGCAGGCGTTCCACTAGAGCCTTCCCGCCACTCCACCGCATCCCTCTCGTCTGCCGATCCGTACTCTCGTTGCACCGTCTCCTCACCACTCTTCTCAGCCTCCAGTCCTCATCCCACGCACCCAAAACTGTTCCTCTCAGAGCACCATGAGCAATCCGACCGATCCCGCGATGGAGGGCCCCGATGCTGCCGCCGCCGCGCTCGGCCGCCTGCGCGGCGACATCGAGTATAATGTTGTCGAGCCGTCCAACATCCATATGGACGACGATGGAGAGCTCACCGAGGGTGCCGCCCCGCCCTCTACTGCCTCTGCAGATCCCGCGCGCTCTGGTGGCGGCGGTACGGGTGGGTCGGCTACGGGCGGGTCGGCTATGGGCGGGCCAGATGCCGCCGCTGCAGCTCTGGGGCGCCTTAGGGGGGATATCGAGTACAATGTTGTCGAGCCGTCGAATATTCACATGGATGACGACGGGAACCTGAACCAGGGCGTGTCCTCGGGAACGACAGGTACCTCGGGGGGTACCTCGGGTACTGGTAACGCGTCGGGGACCTCGGGCAGTGGCATGGGTGGGCCGGATGCGGCCGCGGCCGCTTTGGGGCGGCTGCGGGGCGATATTGAATATAATGTCGTGGAGCCATCGAATATTCACATGGATGACGATGGTAATCTTGGCCCAAGTGCTCCGTCGACGACAATTGGTGGAATGTCAGGCAGTGGCAATGCGTCAGGGACTTCTGGCAGTGGCATGGGCGGGCCGGATGCGGCCGCTGCAGCGCTTGGGCGTCTCCGTGGCGATATTGAGTACAATGTTGTGGAGCCGTCGAACATTCACATGGATGACGATGGGGAATTGACAAAAGGGATGTAAATATCGGGGTAGTGTTGTGTGTGGCGACGTTGTATATACTTCTGCCGGTGGGATATTAGATGCCGTGATGGCAGGGTGTGTGATGGTGTTCAAATTGAATAGATGAAGTCTTTCTGTGCTTCAGGGATGCGACGAAAGTCTGCAGGACAGTTAGGCCCTGTGTCTCGACGTCCGGAAGGATTGGGGAGAGTGATGGTCATGATGTCGGTACACATGACTGTTGCGTCTGAGTTTCTCAGATCGTGTACTCCCTTGATCAGGAGCGGGATCCGAAGCCTTTCTGACAGTAGAGGGATTTCATGCAGTCTTTCGTTGCCTTCTGTTGTCTGAAGCAATGGTGTCGTAACGTTCACGAAGGGTATGCTGTGCTGACCTGAAATGAATAAAAGCTGTGAAGTATCTTTCCGTGACCTGCACTGACAGTTGTTGTCCATGATGCTTTTTCAGCCCCTTGCGTAGCATCCGCGATATTCCTGAATTTGAAGTAGGTAATCCAAGCGGCAGTCGTATGCAATATAGTCACGGGTACGATATGGCCGACTTCCGAGTCGCCATGGAAGGTTTACCATGTGCAGCGACAAACACTGTCCTTTCGGCAGCATTCACTGTCAACTAGTCACTCTTCAGGTTTTGCGTAGCTCATTTGGCTCGGCCCTTTTCTTACTTTGATACCTTCCCTTTGAGTCTACATAGGTCCCTATTAGCACCGTTACCCGTACGAGTGGCAGCATGTATGATCAATTGCTACCATTAGATGAAGTAAATTTGGCAGAAAAATTGTCTGTGCAGGGTTGTCCTCATGCTGATAACTGATTCCACTGTACTCTCAAGTCGGTTAAATCATGTCGTAATATCGTCCCTATTAAACTTGATAGACCTGCTAGTCAGAACTAAGAACTTTGATGTCATTCGGTTCTCTCCACCTGAGTGATGACAAATCTAAATTTATCGAGGTGAGATTGAAAAGCATGGATCGATTGCAGACTCTCACTTTGTAAAATCTATCGATGGGCGTGACGTGAGTGATTGTAGGAAAATAGGCATTTGTTTATAAGCTTTATATCATTGAGGGTATCACTGCAGCGACAAGGGTGCAACTGCATTGCGGTCATTCCATACTCTGCTTGTAATGAGAATGACGACCTTCGGAGAGTAGGTAAACGTGGACTGAACGTTTCATGAAAGACAAAATGACAGATAGCTTGGAAAGTTTGCTTCGAGTTCTCATTCGTCTACTCGTTCATTTATCAATGACTTTTATTGCTGAGCCGACGAAAGCAGTGACCGGTTACAATCGACGGGACTTAATTTAGTACACTCCCGTGCAAAGTACGCAAGGTATGTCGTTCGAAGATTGAAATTTGTGCCGCGCATAAGCGGAATATCAGATGCGAATAGGGACGTTCTAAAGAGACGTTTACAATTTGAATGCCTATGGTCAAGCGGTCTTTGTGCCCCCATATTTCGGTACCTAGCCCTCACGAACGATACTCTCATCATACACATTCGTGTCAAGCAGATCGTGTTGTGCTTTAGAGATGTTGCCTCTATTATAAAAAACCCACATTATTATGTCGTCAGAGATGCAAACTCGTGGTGATTTATGTCGGTAGGTTAGGTCCAAGTAAAACGCATTTTTAGAGACGCAGCAACCGGGCGTCTTCGAATTTTGTCGCATAGGCGATCTCATTTTGTTCAAGAAGGAAAGAAGCGTGTTTTTGGAGCACGTTTCTCCGGAAGGATGGGGCACAAGGTTAAGTAGTCCTTCGCAGATCAGAAACTACCGAGCCTCATCTTCGGTGAATGAGGTTAGTCTCAACACGAAAACCGGTTTGACAAAATGCACCGTCATCATGGACTGAAAACGTGTCGAGTGGTCGCACTTTGGGAGCATTTATCACGAATATCTATCATTTAGGAGCTTCACGGTCGACACACAGTCCAAGCGGACCACACAGGTGCATACACATCTGCGGAATCACCGTATACAAAGCCCCGGCTCTGCTTGAAGGACATTGGGTATTTGCAGGGGGAAACTGCTTTACAATCTTGTTGATATGATTCCATCATGTAATGAACTGCCCAAACTGTGTTTTGTTACGGAGCTCGCGAATAACTACTTTCTCAGAACGTGGAATCGGGCATATAAATTAGGTTTTATTGGTGACTTGTGCAACGCGACGGAACAGCTATTTTCAACGGAGTGTGGAAGATAGTACGCAGCTCTCTGCCAGGGTATTTTTCGGAAGAAAAGTTTACGTGGTAAGGCGCTCGGCTCGGAGCACTGGCAAGTGTGTTCACAGTCAATCGCAGATACTGCGAATGATGCAGTGAACTGAAGCCTATTTAGAAGCGCTTACAACGGCTAAGGCATTGTATTTAGTACTGTAGAAGGCAAGGCATGGGTTGCAGCCATTTGACAAAGGCACAAGTCGTTATTTACAATTCTTTCTACTGCATTCTTTATTGCTTACAGACCAATCCACCAGTTGTCGCAGTGTTCATGGGTGACGTCGTCATTCTGCACTGCTGCTCAAAACAATCGTATAGAGACGGCTTGGAACTGACCTCTATCGAACGGGCCAACTTCTGCAATCTGTTTCACCAGTAAAACAGTTGCTGCTAGAACTATATTTGTCTTGTTCATCTCGTACATAGCTTACGACGACAAGGGTCCTGAACTGTTGCAGTCGAGCCGCCAATACTCCGGCAAAGAACAGTCTTCTGGCCCGACGTTGCCGTTGTAGTTCCGCAGAAACATCGTCAGGGTTTTCCTTCTGGTTGCCGGATCTGAAATGATGAATCTATTGCAATCTATACTGGTTGGAGCAGGGTCTGTCGCAGGCGCTCTGGTGACAGGGTTATATGTATTTCAGGAGAAGTTGCTCTATCACCCAGGGGTGCCGACGAAGGAGTACGAAAAAAAGCCTAATGACTATTCGATGAACTATTCGGATGCGGAGATAGTTGCTGCTGATGGAGTGAAGATCCATGCTTGGCTGATCACTCAGCCCGCTGCGCAGCAGGCTGCAACGTTTCTCTATTTTCATGGCAATGCCGGAAATCTCAGCCATCGGTGCGTAGAAATCCGTTCTACGTGAGCGTGAATTCCCTATATCTTTTTGACCGATGTGCTCAGACTTTAGGTGAGTAGCGGTTATTTTCGGCCCTGACAGCGGTCTGACCTGTTCCTGTGTTTTTGCACGTGTGCATATTGATAGTCTGCCTGACGTTCGGCAATTTTACGCAAACGGTTACAACGTAATGATGGTCTCGTACCGTGGGTATGGTGCATCAGGAGGGCAGCCGAGCGAACGCGGTATTCGCATGGACGCGGCAGCGGCCATTGCGTATGTGCGCGATCGCAGTGACGTGCTGGACACATCGCGAATCTACTTGTTTGGGCGTTCTATTGGTGGCGCCTGCGCAATTGCGGCGACGGCAGCACTGGACACGCAGGAGGCTCTGCGTGGCATTGTAGTGGAGAACACTTTTACCTCGATTAACGACATGATTGACCACATCATGCCAGCGCTTAGCTTTGTCAAGCCGTTAAACCGCAACAAGTGGGATTCAGTCAACACCATCAGGCAGATCAGAATACCAATGCTGTTCATAAGGTAAGTGGGTAGAATGGTTGCGAGGTCTGGGTTGGCAGTTGGACGTGGATGGAGTTGGTTGTTCTAACTGAGAGTGCTTGGTTGTTATTGATATTCTGTGAGTGCGTAGTGGGCTCAACGATGAGCTGTGCCCTCCCGAGCATACTAGAACCCTTGTAGGTGCGGCAGAGAAGGCAAAGTTTACTTCACTCCACACTGTAGCAGAGGGCACACATAATGTTCGTTATAAGATCCACCCGCGATTCCAACGGGAGCCGCGTTTTGAACATCGGCGTTGGAGAAAGTTTCTAACCTCTATGACGTTTCTTGTTTTTTTGACTTGTCTCTGACTCTCCGAGCTTGTAGGACACCTGGTATCGCGGAGGCGGCGCGTACAGAGAGGCGATCAATAGTTTTGTCAGAAGAGCCGAATCAGAAGGATGAAAGGTAGCGGGCCAATTCCTGTCGTTGCACTCGAATATTGTTGGGTTTTTTTATTTATTAGGTGCTATGATGAACAAGGATTGTGGTCGATATCGCCGCGGTTGCGGTTGTGTCTTCCCCGTAGGATTGTAACTGCAAACTCGCCGAGCGTAGAGACTTTCTCAACCTTGTACAGAACGGATACTACCGAGTTTGCCTCTCTATGAGAAGCAATGCGGACACATGTTCTATCTGAGCATCACATGGTGCTTGCGACGAAAAAGGGGTAAAAGCCACGTCATTATCACACGTCTCATTTACTATAGTACCTCACGGTCGCGTTCTCAACTCTCAACTTTGCCTCGCATAACCGACTACTGCAATACGGCGCTCAGCACACGGGCGTCGAGCAAAGAGCAAGAAGAAACAAAAACAAAATTCCCCATCAAAGCACACCCCACCTTGACCATTCGACTTCCGCCAGCCTGGCCACACTGTCGCCAAAAAAAGTCCCACGACCACCCATAACCCAATCTAATCCTGCCTCTTGGACACCCCGTCCGAGCTCCAGCGCGTATGGTACACACCTTTCCGATCCAGCCGCTTGTACGTATGCGACCCAAAGTAATCACGCTGCGCCTGCACCATTTGGGCCGACTGCAGCACCTCTCGACGAAAGCTATCATAGTAGGCCAACGACCCTGCCGTGGACGGAATGGCAATTCCATTCTCCACCGCTAGAACCGCCAGCCGTCGCCAGCTATCCTGCGCAGCAATCAACTCCGCCGCAAACTCTTCGTCCAGCAGCAGATTCGGCAGCATCGGGTTGCGATCATACGCCGTCTTGATGCGATCCAGAAACTTTGCGCGAATAATACAGCCGCCCTTCCAAATGCGGGAAATCGCTCCCAGGTCGAGCCCCCAGTTGCCCTGCAGACCCGCCTCCCGAATCAGGTTCATCCCTTGCGCATACGAGCAGATTTTGGAGGCGTACAACGCCTTGCGCACGTCATTCACAATCTGCTTTTGCTTGACCGGATCCGTCACGGCCACGGGGCTGGGACCGTCCAAGGCTGCGTGGCACAGCTGGCGGTCGCCCTTCAGTGCCGAGATGTAACGTGCCTCCAAGGCCGCGCCAACGGTGGGCGAGGGCACCGCACGCGCGGCCGCCTCCTGAATCGTCCACATGCCCGTCCCCTTTGAGCCCGTCTTGTCCAGGATGCTATCGATGAGATAGCGACCGTCGCCCACAAGGTCGTCCTTTTGGTTGAGAATGTCGGCCGTGATCTCGACCAGGAAACTCTGCAGCTCTGCCTCATTCCATTCCTTGAAGACGGCCGAGATCTGGTCCATACTCAACCCGGCTACATTGCGCAGCACATCATACGCCTCCCCAATCAGCTGCATGTCACCATACTCGATGCCATTATGCACCATCTTGACATAATTGCCCGAGCCACCCGGCCCAATATACGTCACACACGCCCCATCATCCACCTGAGCACTGACCGTCTCCATGATCGGCTTGACCATCTCCCAAGCCTCCCTCGGTCCCCCCGGCATCAAACTCGGCCCAAATCTAGCCCCCTCCTCGCCTCCCGACACACCCATGCCCATATACAAGATGCCCAACTCCTCCAACATCTCCCCCCTCCTCTCCGTATTGGAATAAAACTCATTCCCGCCATCAATAATCAGATCCCCTTCCTCCAACAACCCCTTCAACACATCAATCGTTGCATCCACCGGGCGCCCCGCCTTGACCAACATCACAATCTTCCTTGGCCGCGCAATCCCCCTCACAAACTCAGCCACATCTGCATACCCTGTCACCTGCTTGGCCAACTCCTCCCGCCCTGCCCGCTCCACCGTATCCACCATCCTGGCCGAACTGCGGTTGTACACGGCGATCGAAAACCCTTTACTGGCGATGTTCAGGGCGAAATTCTGCCCCATAACTGCCAACCCCACCAGACCGATGTCTGCCAAGGCCGGCATCGGGGCCACAGGCGCCGTCGCAGGGGCCTTTTCCGACGCCACCATCCGCGGCAATACCCCACGTCGCCGCCCCGTGGACACACGGCACGGCACAGTGGGACATTGCGGGCGACGCAACAAGGTGGACGACCCTGCGACGGGACGAGAGGCCAGCACGGACAAGCGCGCCGGGACAGCGGGAAGAAAGGCCGGCAAATCCATGTGGAGACAGACAGCAAAAGAGAGAGAGAGAGAGAGGTGTGGAACGACAAGTCAGACACAAGGTCAAGCAGGGGGGGGGAGGAGTCAAGACGTTTACGGTGTGACGGGGACGACTGGCCGACAGGGACGCGAAACGAAGAAAAGGAAGAGCCACAGTCTGCGGCACGCAAGAAACAAGCGCAGACGGGAATTGACCAGGACGGGAGCACAGCACACACAAAAGCAACAACAACAACGACCCGGCGAGGAGGAAACAGACTTGTTTTGTGACAAGATTAGGAAGGCACCACAAAATACCACATTCACACAAACCTCTCAGCCCCCAATGCACTCCACTCCACTCCTTGTCACAAACCTATATACACACACACACACCCCTCCATCAGGGACTCGACGACATTCACTACAGAGCACCTCCACCGCCAACCAACACGACACATGCACGACGCCACCGACGACGCAATGCAGAAAGGAGCACGCCCCGCACCAAAAAAGAAAGAACCGAAACAAAAATAGAAAAAAAGAAAAAAGAAAAGAAAAAAGAAAAAAGAAAAGAAAGAAAGAAAGAAAAAGAAGAAAGAAAAAGAAGAAAGAAAAAGAAGAAGGAAAAAGAAGAAGGAAAAAAGAAAAAAAGAAGAAAAACGAATGCTTGCGAGATACCTCTCTTCGCCCCCTTCGCTCCCCCCTTTTGCAGTGTTGAAATGCACTGGGTGAGGAGGATGGGAGGATGGGAGGGGAAAGTGAAAGTGAGTGGGTCCTGTAGATGGCGGCTGGGACGTGCGGTATGTCGTGTGTTGCAACGCGCCAGTTGAGGTGGTGCACAGCGGGGGGGGCGGGGGGGGAGGTGCA
>JAUKWC010005111.1:0-20554 GCA_032356245.1 Endocladia muricata | reverse complement strand
GCAGTCATGATTTTGACCTCATATGAGGCCAGAGTTGACCTCATATGAGGCAAAACCCACTGTCCAATAGACACTAGAAATGATGGTTTCGACTCCGATGACCCCGAGGATTTGATTCCAGTTCCGACATGTAGAGAGGAAGATTAGGTAGCTACACGAAGAAGTGGCTAAAAAGCGTTAAGTAAAACAAATTTAAACACTACGTGCCAGTTCGAGAACCAGTTCCGGCGAGCAGGCCACACTTTGGTCCCTGAGAAAGGCTTGGGCTCAGTCGCAAGAAAGGTCGCCCAGATAAGTGGGCGATTTTGGGGCCTCTATAGCTGCAAAAAGGGGTTTGAGAAGTAATGAAAATTTGCACTTGGGGGGAGTCACTAATGACAGGCGCTCAGAACTACACATGTGAAAATAGATGAGCAGATGGATGTGTAAAACTTAATCTGAAAAACAACATCCATCTGCCTATGTATTTTCACATGTGCACATCTCAGCGCATGACACTACTGACACCCCACCGATCTTAGAGATTGCATACTTTTCAACACCAAGAAATATACGGGGACAACCTCTCTCTGACGTCGACTCGAGATTTAGTTTGTTTTTACGCTTCGTGTGAGACATGTGAGACCTGTTCAGCGCAAGAAGTGTGTGCTTCCCTTTCTGCACGGGTCAACTGTAACACGGCTACGGCAAAGGTGGCTTGAAGTGTTGGCGTCTGTAGTTCTCACTTGCTTCTTCTGGTAGGTGGCCGTACAGCGTAGGAAGAAAGTTGTTTCGTATGAAAGGATGCCAATTTGGCTGTAGGCCTCAGCTCTGCGCTGCGATTAGGAAAAATTCGGCGCAAACCACGCGGTGCCAGATATGTGCATTCGTGCGCGCGTTGTTGACTTGTGACGGGTCGATGCAATCAGCAGGCTCCACTACGCGAACGCATCAAGAGAGACAGGACCATTTCGTTTGAGACCCGTCGTACCTTTAAACGTCTTATGTTCGGCACGCACTAAACTGACGCCGTCCAGCAGCACTCGTGCAATGTGCTACGCCTTAAGCGAATTATCCGTTAGTCCTTGTTTGTGATGCACTATGTTCACGATACTGTCTGGGAAATGAGCGCAGAGTTTTACACATCACTTCGTGCCATATAACCTCGGCAAGATTCGGGGAGAGCCTGTGCACCCCAACCTCTCCGGGCACAATGCTCAGCTTCCTGAAGCTGCAGATGACGCATATTACCCGTAGTGGTCTTCATTGCAGTGGCGCTAATTCCGTCCTAAGGCAATTAAGAGTATGAAGTGTGCAAGGTGAGCCTATCTACGTGAGGCAGGCTATAGGTCATCATGTGACATTGAGGTACGTAAGGTGAGATGCGGAACTGCAGCGTACTGCACAAATGGCAGTACGAGCTGGATGTATTTACTAAGAAATGAACTGCGAGTATTGGATGCGAGCATTCACTGGACACGGCAGTTCAAAATATTTATTTTTTGGAAGGCGGCGTCCATGCGAGAAACTGCCGTACCAGACGAACTCCACGTTTTTGAATGCCACGGAAGTCAGCATTCGATGGCATTCCAAACTGTGCAGGACTGGTGGAAGGTTTACTAGGCTACTGCACCCGGTGGACGTCCGCATCCATATTCAGAAACACAGTCGTTCGGACGTAAGAGACATTTTCTTGCAAACATGTGGACTGCTAGGTGTTTCAAACGTCATGCGCGCTTTTAATGCAGACGATTTTTGCCACTCTACCGTTTACGAGCTCTTGCGACCAAGAGACCCCACTTGGATAAAAATAAGTAAAACGATTTACTGTAATTAGATGTGTCCACTTCAGAGCGGAGCTCACACAAGGCCAGATTTCGAATAGAAAGTATCGTCTACTTGTCCACCCTAAATCGATAGGTAAAGCCACGACGAGGTGCGAACGTTATTCGCAAATCTGCATCATAGAAGTGTCAGCGTTTCAAGAATGGACAAGCCACATAGTTTCACCCTTCGTCATTGCATTTTTCACTTCTCAAATGTAAGATTGGGTTTACGATAGTTTGCAAACAGCACAATAGACAGTAGATTCGAGAATTTCTACCCTATTCCGACATCGTACTTTCAAGAGATTTCAAATATCATCAAGAACCTAGTACATCGATCTGCTCAAAATTTACTATGAATCTACCTGATACCCGCTGGACATCCGCCCTGTATGAGATACCACGTACAAGGCATACTAGCTAGCGCCTATCGGGCGACGGGTTTTACCTTAAATGACGAGGACTCTGGTCTCCTATGAAGTCAAATTTATGACCGCAATACATGCATTAAGCCGTCCGTTCTGTTCCACATATTCGCGGCGTAGTGCTTCTACCACCCAACTTTTGCCCCTTTCAGCTTCAAGTATAAATCTTTCAATAACTCGTGCTGCCCGCGACGAGTCAGGCCAATGGCCATCGGTGTACGATACTGCTCTACGGCAGGTCCAGGGGTGGTCCACAGACTGCTGTTCGGAATCAGACTCCTCGAGTGTGGTAGCCGACAAAGCTCGGCTCTCGGGAGACGAGCTTCTGAACAGCGAAAACGTTGCAAACTGAGGCGTGTCAAGAGCAAGTAGAGCTCAATAGTCTGTGTCTGGAACAATGCGAGTGCAGGAAAATTCTTGGAGGATACGAAGTAATCGGCAGCCACGAGCTATAATCGTCTTCAAAAGGACCGACAACTTTCGGGAGGGATGACGAAATCGCTCTCACGCGTGCTCTCTCAGGCGTAGGTGTGCTGAGTCGCTTGTGAGTGCGCGACGCCGATGTGTACGAATTGTTCGACTCCTAATCCTCCGACTTCGCGACTGTTGATCAAGTCGGCAGTTGATCGAAGATCTAATACAAAGGATTGTTGATCCCATCGGAATAGAGTAGAACTTTCGTCCGGAGGTGATCACACGCTCAAAGCATAGCCGTATGGACACATTGTTCGCAAGCGCACAGTACCAAGAAGGACAAGTAGCTTCCGAGCTGAGGGTCGTAGATCCTAAGGAGAAACGGGCCGTCCAGGATGAGAGCTGCGACTTTCAGGGCTTCAATCACGACGATAAACGGAGCTCCCATGTTTGTTCTTCAGACGACATGGGTTGACGCCAGATCGCGTGTCGCAACAACAAGAGGAGAATTGCTTCTGAAGAACGGTCAGCTACACCCTGCTGTGCGGACGATCGCGTCCGTGAGCGCGAGCCGAGTAGCTTTCGACCCGACTGCACGCAGTCAATGGCGAGTGAGTGATGGTAGGTAGGTCAGAAAAGAAACAAAGCTCTTCACAACGGCTACGAATAAGCCACCACAATGTCGGTTGAGTACTTTACATGGTGATTTGGTCCTACAACTAGTATACATACTAGGTCTACCGTCCTTGCCAGTAGAAGGGCGCCGACTCTGAATATTTAGAAGTATAGCCCTACAATATGGTCTAGAATTATTTCTGGCTAAAGTTATAACGACTTAAAATATTCAAAATAGTCAAAATAGTCACAATAGTTGGTCGGAAACCAAGAGTATTACGAAATAAATTTATCCCATTGCGACCGGCCGACGCGCCGCGTAGAGTCTGCGCTGTTCTGTAGTCCGCCCTGGAGGTATGCCCAAACTTTAGCGAACCTCACTGTGCGAAAAGTGTCCCCGAAGTCCAGTGCGCTACAGTCAGACTACTAAAAGGAATTTCGTTCGCGAGTTTGATTTCTCGCTGAGCGTCTTTATGCTTCATATCACTATCCAGAGGACTAGACTGGTTCCAAAGTAGTTGTGTTTCAGATTTTTTTTCAAGGAAGCCATTTACAGAGGAGATAGTATAGGTTGAGATCTTGAAAAGGGATATTCTCTGGCGACGCAATGAGACCGAACAAGTTATACGCTACGTATACAACAATCGGGGGCTATATCAGCTTTTCCATGTCTGCTAGAAGTTTGTAATTGATAGCTAGAATACCGAAAAGGATAGCGCACACGGATCGGAATCAGACCTTATTTCTTAAATTACTCAAATAGTTTTAACATTACTCCTCCATTCCATCGTTTTCTAAACTATGAACCTGCTGATTATGTTGCTTATTGTGATGCCTATCCATGTCTAGAAAACGTATATGAACTTCGGCGAATATTTTGGAGGCATCATGAACATGCAAATCTCGATTTCTTCTTGTTCTTGCAGAATTATAAGCGATACTGATGAGCCGCATATGATGATGTCCCATGAGACAAAAAATGTCTGTACTTTGTGGGAGTTGCCTGGACTCGATACCGACTATTGAAGTCCATGTTGCCATTTAAAGTTTCTGCAGCAGACCTCCGGCAATCTTATAAAGCTCTGTTTACACGATCAGTAATAGGATCATCTCCCGATTGCCAATACGAATCATTCCAAGTCAAGACTCTGCTCTTTCGGCACACCGAGTACAACTTCTAGGCGCTAAAAGTACAGATATCCAGAAGAGCAATGTTCACTTTCCTTGCTCCATCTTAAACTTCGAGCTTCTCTTCCATCCTGAGGTCATTCTGACCATGCTTTCTGTGCATGCAAACCTGCGGCTGTGTCCCACAAGACCTCTCGCATACTTTTTGAGTGGCTATATCAATGCTCTCCAGTTGACGATCTTCGCCTGAGGGCCTCCATTTCCGGTGGCATGTACTGTGTCCCTCCAAATTCGACCGGGTAAAGCTCATAACGAGTTGTCTATCACGTTCAGGTCACTTGGCTTCCGCGTTCTCAGGTTCAATAGAGTCCATCGTGATATAGAAACTCTTGTCAGCTATTTACAGTCCTGAAATGTAGGCAATAGAGCATACATTCCTCGCCATCTCGAAAACCCCAGTGTACTGCAGGCTATTTTCGAGAAGTACTTACGCAGCCTCACCTTATCTGGAGTACAAGTGAGCGCAGAAGAGTCTGTCAACACGAAATTGTGGTTGGAAAAGTCGGAGGAGTACAGAGATTCCACGTTTTTAGCTGATCACGAACTTTACGTGAGCTTCATCATCCGTTGGCTATGTCAGCCCGAGACAATTCTTAACGCCACTGAGATCGGAGCGAGTGGACTTCATTTCAAATCACTTTCCCGGCTTTCGGCCCAGTTACACATAGTAAGGAGTAACAGTGGAAGCCCAGCTTTTCCCGAGCCCTCGCAACTATGGTACGCTCTCATCGAGGCATATATTGTGGAACGGTTTGACTTTTGTAGCCCGGTGATCACCGTTACCATCAACGCAACCTTAGCTCACATCTCGTCTCGGATTCATAGTCTCAGATCGACTTCCCCCTCGACTAATTAACAGGCAGTTGTGGGGCCACACTAATCGGTCGCGAGTTATGATGCCATCACCGAGAGCAGATGCCAACGGCTTGTTGGTCGTGCTGCTGCTCTGCGACTTTCGACGATTGTTGAACTAGCATCTTTTCATTGGGACCAAAACCCCGGAAAGATTTAACCTTTCACCTTTTCTTGCTGCCTCAAAATATTTCTTTCCTAGTTCCTTGCTTGTCCGCACAACCATACACTTGATGCAGTATGAAGCTAAGACAACGCCCACTTGAAGTAGTCGATTGGGTTCAATGATCCAGCATAGGAGCTCTTCTATACAGTATCGTCGATTAGACCAGTGGCCTTCCAAGCCCTCACATAAACAAAGCCATTCATTTCCATTTTTACCTTGCCGCGAGCTCACATCGAACTTCTGGCCTTATCAACCGGTCCATATTCATCCTGGCTTGTCCTTGTCTTGAGCTCAGGGCTTTCTCAACTTATGGGTATGACGAGCTCGATTTTAACACCCTTTTTGGAAGTGCTCGACTGATCTTGCAATTTCGCAGAGTTCTCAGCAGCAACTGGGGTCTCTACTACAGCAGCTCTTTCAGGAACTTACCTTGCTTTGATGTTTGCCAGTCGCCATGACATGACCATGACACCGGCGGTAAGCTTCAAGCTGACGTGGACGCTGATGGCATATCTACCGCTGACCTCAGTAGTATAAACATCTCTGACGGTTCCTGCGACTTTCTTGACCTTCCAGTTGGTACCATGCATCCATTGACACTTGGAGTTGGAGGTGACAAGGAGAGCGCGAGTATGAGCTCGCGATCCAACAATGCGACGGGGGTCGGAAGTGGGAGACATGGTTTTGGAAAATGGAGGACTCGTCAGGGTATTTAGTGGAATTCTCGCTTCTGATATCGATGAAGTTGGACAGCTCTACCCCGTCCGAGCTGCCAACACTATGGGACGTCGCTTGGGCAAAAAAGAGAAGTTAAAACAATTCCTAATGATGTAATATCTCGACTTGAAAATTGGCCTCATGTGAGGCCAGATGTCAAATAGACCGTAGGTTCGCGAGTACAGTAAGAGAAGAATCACTCTCACCTCTCTGGTGCCTTCCTGAGTGCCTTTATCACTCCGCCATTCAGACCTCCTCATTACTATGCTTCACCATCAGGGCAGGATTTCCCCAAATCGCGGAATGTAGTACTTCGTTCGAGTTGGCAGTGGGTCTCGAAATTGCTCTCCATCTCAGAGGGCTATTCGATTATGATGCGACCTGCAGTACTTGTAACATCGCCTCATGTAAAACAAACTTATTCGTAATGTAGCTGTGACAGAAGAGCAACTCAACGAATCTGCGAACTTTGCGTACATTCGTAAGTATTCTTGTCCGGCAAGGGATATCTTAACCACGCAACGTTTTCCTTGTCCAGCACACTCTGCGATTGCAGGAAGGTTGCTAAGTCAACCACGTCATTCTGTGGTTCCTTCCGATGTCGCAACTATCCAAGCTTTGAATTGGATACCAAAGTGTCATACTTTTGAGACCATTAACTACATCGCATATGATTGGACGGAAGATGTAACCTATTGGTGTGTACATCGCACTTTCTTTCGATCTCTCGTTTGTTGTTGGATGTTCTGGTCGAGGGAACAAGCTGGTGCTGGCATGTTTGGTTTCCTTACCATCCAGCGCTGAACTGGTTTAGTACTCAGCATCGCCAACGTGTGCAGTCTTTTACCCAATTATGGACAACTGAACTACTATTGAAAAGAAAATGTGGTTCGCTTTTGACTAGATAATGAAGTTTACTACTAGAGCCTCCGAATAATGTTCCAAGAAACTAGTGTACAGTCTCTCGACAGCAGCGGAGCACTGTGAAATGAACAGACCAGTTTGCGGCCTCAGGAAAAAACGCGCAGCATTGAGGCTAAACGCATTTTAATAGTGCCTGCAAGGCCTACGCTTCTGCTCGCCCTTGTCTCCGCGCTGTCTTCAACCACGAGTGGATAGTATTTTTTGCAAACCCCTGAACATATACCGACTACCTTGTTCGCTCCAGTCGAGAATGTTCTTTTGCAGAAATTCTGCTTCGTATAATCCATCCTTCAGATTCAGAGCGCATCACTGAAAAAAATTAATCGAAAACTCACAAAACCTATCTGCTAGCGCACATGATGGGCCTTGCAACAGACACTTTCCCCTGACTACGCGCTTGACGAAGTATTTTTTTCCACAAATGTAATGTAGTAACTCTTTCACGAGAGCAGTGCAGTGCACCAGTGGTTCTCAATACATCTGTACCTCCGTCGTATGTGTCCATCATCCTGTAATGCCTAGCGCATCCTCAACATTACGCACTCAATAACCGTCCATGTAGCCATGAACTCTATAAAACCCAAGACGCCTGCTCCCTTGTTGTCTTATCCTTTCCTGCAGATCTGTTCTGAATGAAACCATCCATCAGGTGAGTGCATCACAAGTTATTTCTCGAAGCCGGTTGGAAACGATTCTCAAACCCCTTCGTTTTCCAGCGAAACCCGAAACAATGACAAGAACAAATTCTGGCGAAAAAAGTGGGGCCTCATCATCCGTGACAGTTATATCGACCCCAGAACTGCAGGAGCGTGTGGAAAACCTCCGAGCGGATATGAATGACACTAAGCGACGTCTTGGGAAACTTGAAAGGAAAATGAAGTCCAAGAAGAGAAAGGACGAACGGAAGAAAGCTAAGAAGACGACCGAAGACGAGCCTCCACAAGACGATCACGAGCGATTCTGGAAGTTTTAGGTGCCATTCCCACTAGCTTGTTCAGGAAAAAGTCAGGTGGAGCCAAACGAAGTTTCCGCGCTCAATCGAGACTTCTCTGCTTCCAGAATAAGGTTCAATATCAAACCCGAACATTTGATCTCTTGCAGTATCAGCCCTGGCACTTTAATTGTTGTATGAGTCTCCCCGATGAGTCAAGCAAAGAATTCCAATATCTGACAGATTATGTTAGAGTGTCCTTGATACATATTTGTGTTGTTGTAAAAGTTGCTCTTCGACTGGAGGATATGGCTCAGAGTTGCGAAGTCTAAATCAGATCGAATGATTAGCATATGCCAATTTATGACCTCTACTGATGATGCAAACCTGGACCTCTGAGTATGTTGGCGAGTCATCGGCTCCTCGAATGCCTGAGTAGCAAATTTTAGCACTTTCACTTCCCTCTGTTTGGCTCCAAACTACAATACGTCTGGACCTTCTATGTAATTGAGAATTTGCTATTTGTCTGAAGTAAGAGCAAGAGGCTGTCACACAAGTCTACAATGATACAATTATTTTATGTCCATGTTCGGTTTGAAATGGATCTTGAAGAGGAGCTGGATCTGTCATCTCAATTGCGGATACCTGCTACCATTTGGAATCTTCGCATTATACATCCGTTTGTAGTTCAACCCAGACATGATGACAAAAAGATGTTGCAGTAGATGAGCATGCCAAGGTTAACCTATTCTTTCCGATGTGGGTAACGCATCGCAAAACTTGGATAACCGTCATAGATGCACGAATAAATCACACACCCGTCATTAGGTGTGGGTTTACGCTACAAGAATTTAAGTTGTTCAAAGGGAAGTCTGGGTCAACCGTATTACACGCGTAACTATAGGTCCCACTGGAATAGTCATCATATCCTTCACAATGAGAGCCTAATAGGTGTGCTGCATGTAAGGAATGTGACTTGGGTGGCTGAGCCTAGATTAGTTGGAGCCGCACAGAGAAGCGTGATCGTCACTGCCCATTTTAGCCGTCACAGTGGAATTGCCTTTTGTCAAAACAGTACGAAACAACTTTCGGTTCCTTTTTATTCTAAATGTCCGTTTCAACTTGAAGTGTTCAATGCGTCACACGCGCTCTACATTCCGCCAAATGTTCGTGTAAAAGCAAGAAACTCGATATGCATCCTTTCAAATAAGTCTGGGAAAGTCTCAGGCCTCCTCCTTCGCTGCAGCATCGTTCGGAGTACTTATAGGATGTCATGGGCCGCAGAAGACTCGTCGTTTTCGTGCGGTGTGTGTCCTCAGTTCCTCTGACGAAAACGAAAGGGCAGCAGATACTCTGGTGTACAGGTCTACTGCACGTAATGCGTCGACTGAACGCCAATGTTCTGTGATCAATGCCATGGGTAGAAGATATATACTCAGTACTGTGCTGTCGGCATTTCTGAAGCAGGAATGCGTTGCAGGAGCGATAGTCAGTCGTGGGTCAGCAAATGATGCAGTCAATGGCAAATCATAACTTCTATTTTTCTGTACACAAGCCCATTCTTCATCAAATCTGTCTCTTTTGATTACAAGAAAGGGAATGCAACATGCTGAAGATGATGTTGTAGATAAAGTCTGTCGTTCACCCATGTCTGAAACAGACATGCAAATAAAGGATAGCCGAACAGTACAGCAAGGGTTTTCCCTCGCTGCGGCTGAATCACGCAGTGACAAAATCATTGGATAGTTGTTGTGTGGTTCAGCTGTCAGCAACATGGCGACTTCACTGAAGGTATCAGAAGAGGCTTTTATCTGGGAAGCCATGGAAAGCTTGGCAGCAAAAGCTACTGTAGGCTACAAAAGCTCTGAATGTTTTGGACACGTTCGGACAATGCTACGGGAATGTGTACCTGCATTATACGACGATAGGGTAGGATACACGAAGATGCCACATTGGCGTTGTCTTCATGGATCTAATGCGGATAAGAAACAAGAAAAAAAGTACTGCTCGGCGATAGTAATGGGGGAATCTCACTGTGCCTATCCGCCATAGCTCGGAAACCCCGAGTGAACATATCGAAAGAAAAAACGTTATCCGAAGGTGAGAACAATCCTCTATTGCTGACGAGATAGATGAGACGCAGCTGCGAAGTTCCCATTTATCTGGATTCGAAGCGAGTAAGAAGCTGTGATGCCAGAAAACGGGCGACTAGAACTGTGGTCTGACACTCACCAAAACGATGACATCGCAAATTGATGATCAGATGTATTCAACTCTCTGACAAATCAAGATGGACAACGGCCCCCGAATTGAAAAGTCACGGAAATCCTCCCAACATCCACATGCAGCCTATGAGAACAATCCGTTCACCATTCTAGACAAACTTGGCAACTTGTATTCCAATCATGTGTATGAAAATCCTCGTGGATTTAACAACTGAGGGCGAGTCCAATAGTACTGTATGTTCAGCCTATCGTGGTCTCCTATCGGAATATGAAATGTGCTTTCTGTGTTTTACCTGCTAGTACCAGTGAGTATCGTCTTTCAGATACTATTCTGTAGGAACAAGGGGCCAAAATAGGAATTTTCCGAATTGCGAAGCGAATCTTAGGCATCATATTCTCTCTCATACCCCTTGTCAACAACGCATTTATTGTGACCAAATAAACAGCGTAGTGCTGCAGACTGTTATTCACAAAGGAAATAAGTTGACGACTGTATCGCCATGCCTTTTCGCCCGACAAACCTGTTCAAATATGCCAGGTATCCGGTTTCTAAGAAGACAGTAGAGTTAGAAGTAGCAGACGACATTAGCAGCGATACCAAAGACACATCTAGAACTTCAGGTACTTTCTACACCCGTTTGTACTGTATGTGGTGACCAGTGCCTGCGATGTTAGTTTTCGGGAGATCACTCAGCGCCGTAACACCATGACGGAAATATTTCGAGATGTATCGAGAAACTTCAGGCATTGTTTCCGATATGTAGTGTTAATATGCGAAAGGGCAATTCTGGAGAGCATGACAATGGCACCAATTCCTTCATCTTTTTGATGTCCGTAAGAACCAGATTCGTCAAATCGACGTGTAAGGAGGGCAAGAAATGCCCGGAGTGGATCCGAAGAGATACTGCAAGTGCCCTCTGTGGGTGTCTCGTCGAGAGCGTATATCTTCGTGGAACAAGGGGGGTGAGCACCAAGTACTATACAGTAGATGCTGCCTATTGCCTTGCTGTCTCCCCACATCAGACGCTCAAAAAACGCTGCCCCTTACAACTTACGATTCCGAACACAACTGAACAAGGTTGACAGGTCACTCCTGAACGCACTAAATTGGAAACATAACCCGGCTCACCGGTAGAAATCTAAAACGCTGCGGTCAGAGATGCCATCGAAGACAGCTTTTTATCACTTCATCAGATTTGCGAAAATAGGTTACTAAGAGTGAAATCGTCACGACTCTACGGCGAATGGGAATAACTGACGCTCGGCAGACGTCCACATCCTCGCAGACTTAGTCTACGAAGTTTAGTGGTGCTGACGGATTCCTTCGCGCCGGTTCTCAAGAGGATGTAGAGAGTGACAGGATAGTTTTACCACGCGCAGCAAACAAAGTCTGCATCATCCACTGGAACGGTTTAGAGACTACCAGCCCGGCAGCTCTAGCTCTGCCCGAAGAGCTGTGTGGACTGACTGCAAGATACCTACTCCATACTTCGCGACAACCCGCGCCATGACTGCAGACTTCATCTCATGTCAGCATAACAAAGAGCCCAACAAATCCGTCCATCCCCTCCGACACGAGCTTTAGTCCGATCACCAGTCTATTCCCCCTCTCCTCAGTACTTTCAGCACATGCTGGAGAATGTTTGGCGACTCTCCTAGCATAGGAATTGCAGCGACTAGAGGCGCCAGCGCCGCATCAAGCGCAAACCGCGTGAGCGGCGACACCCCCGTCAGTGACGCGTCCACGTCCGCAATAGCAAGCGGCTCTCCCACAGAGGTGGTCATCCCGCCACTAGTCTGTGTGCTACCAAGACCCAGTCGCGCCGCGAGGGACATAGGCGCACGCATGACGTCAAGCTTGACATATTCGTCGGCGGAAATGTCCGCTTTCTCCTTCAGAATTTCCACAGCACGTTGCATGCCGCCAAGATGATCGACCAGTCCGCGCGCCTTCGCTTGCAGCCCGGTCCAGACGCGGCCCTGCGCAACCTCATCCATCTCCTCGTACGTCTTGCCTCGGCTCTCCGCCGCTTTCGTCACAAACTTCTTGTACGCTAGTAAAGCACCCTCACGATAGTACTCGGCCTCTTCCTCCGTGAATGGACGGTCCTCCACAAGCAGCTCTGCATAGCGACTCCCCACGCTGAGGTTCTCTTTTGTGTACCCGATCTTCTTGTAAAGTTCTCCCAAGCTCGGCTTGACCGTCACCACCCCTACGCTCCCCGTCACTGTGAGCGGCTCCGCAATGATCTCGCACGCCATGCTCAAGTAGTACCCCCCGCTGGCCGCGACGTCCGACTGGCTCGCTAGTAGCGGCTTGACCTTGGCCAGCTTGCGCAGCTCACTCCACATAATATCACTCGCCAGAGCGCTCCCCCCCGGCGAATCACACCGCAGCAGGCATGCTGCATACCGCTTATCATCCCTCACCTTGCGAATCAAGCGTACCAAACTCTCACTTCCCAGTGTCTTCCCCGTCACTGGATTCGATCCATCCTTCCCACTCGTAATCGCCCCCACAGCCCGAATCACAGCAATCTTCTTCCTACCGCCAATCCCCACCAATCGCTCCGACACCCGCCTCGCATACCTCTGCAACTCTACCGCCCGCAGCGGTGCCTTCACCACATCCTCTTCTTTCCGAAACATGCCGCTGTTTGTATACCGAATTTTCAACGCATCTTCCACGTCCGACTCGTAACAGATCCCGCTTACCAGCCCCGCCTCCACATACTCCTGCATCTCCCAAGGACTCCGATCCACAAACTCCCGCAACTTCTCCTCTTCCACCCCCGTCGCCTCGCACACACTCTTTGTCCAAACCCCATGCACATCACCCAGCAACGCCTCAATCACCTCTCGCTGTGCCGACGACATATCCCGCCTCGCCAATTGATCGCCCGCACTCTTGTATTTCCCAAACCTTGCCACCTGTGGGGCCACACCAATTTTCTCCAACACCCCCCCCAGAAAACTGCCCGACGCCGCAAACCCCCGCAATCCCAACGACGCCTCCGGGGCCACATACAATGCGTAACCCATCCCCAAAAAGTACTCCTTCGGCCCCCCCGCCTCCATAAACACCGTAATGCCCTTCCCCGCACTTCGGAAATACTCGAGATGCCTGCGCACCTCAAACACTTTTGCCCAGCCGCACGCCAGCCCTTCCACGCGCAGATGCAGGTGCACAATACGCGGGTCATGTGCGGCCACGCGCAGCGCCGTGAGCAAGGTAGGCAGGCTCAGCGGCGGCGGGCCAGAAAAGGGCAGCGAGGGGGTTGAGTCGGCCTCGGCGAGGGCGCCGGAGACGGTGCAGACGAGAACAGATTGCTTGGGAAGACGACCGCGAAGTTGGTGGAGCATGCGGAAGGAAGAGGCGAGGCGGCGGGGGAGGGACGCGGGACTGAAGCGCATGGTATGCTCCAGAGTGGAGAGAAGCGGCGGGTTCGGGAGATCAGTGGGGAGAATGAGAGGGCTGGTGGGTGTGGGTGTGGTAGAGGGGGGGATAGGGGGGGGGGCTGTGGTGGTCATGGTGAGAGGAAGCGGGGAGGGTGTGACGGGGAGAGGGTAAGGGGGTTGAAGGGGGGCAAGGAAGGTGGAGGTGAGAGACAGGGAGCCGCCCCGCAAGGGGGTGGCTGTGGGGAACAGGAAGGCGGCCATGGGCGGCGCGAGATGGAGCTAGGTGGAGAGGCGGATGGAGGTTGGCAAATGCAGAGTGTTAAAAGGAGCGCAGAGAGTCCGGAAGGTTAGTCTGCAACGATGTGAGGAAGAGAAGATGCAAGTGGGTTGTTTTGTGGGAGAGAAAGAAGACAGAGGAGTGAATGCTTTCGCGGCGGGAGAGACCGATAGACAGAGGAAATGGTAAGGGGGAGATAAAAGCCAGGAGAGTCGTTGGCGGAGGAGGAGATTGGTACATGTAGGTTAGTTGACGGAGCGAATGTCGGGGTGGCGCTTCAAAGCACCTTACAGCTCGCGACGCCATTCATCAACCACACGTCTATCACTCACACGCACGTTTTACAAATTTCGCTATTTGAGCACAACATCTCTCGTCACGTGCACTCCTTCTCCTCTTCACTCCCGTTCCATGTTCTTCAGCGGCTTATCCGAGTACGACCCGACCGTCCACGGCGCCGCTGTCAACCCCAATTCTCTCACCAGCCGCCTCACACACCGAAACCTCGTGGAGAAGTGCGCCCCTCGTGCCGAAATCCCCCCCCCATGCCCCAGATCCACAATAGTCCCCTCCACGAGCACATGCAGAGCCCCCCCCCCGTGATACCCCGTCACCATCATGTTGAACAGAAGGTCCTCGCAGTTCTTGTACAGATCCACCACGTCCAGCACGCGTCGCGGCAGCAGGTGTACGTACATGAACAAAAAGTAGCGATGTGTAAACAACCCTTTGGTCAATACCGCATTGTAACCGTCCCGCACCCGCGTCGAGTAGTAGGGACTCTCCACCATCCATCGCCTCGGAAAGTACCCGACCAGCCTGCGGGAATGACCCTTCCAGATCTGAAACCCCCGCATCAACTGCGCCTCGTTCACCTTCATATCGTCATCACACACGTACACACACTCGCTCAAGTTGCCCGCCCCAAAAAACCGGTTATTCAACGAGTCCCTGCCCGCCTGCCACACCACCACCTTCAGCCCTAACCCCGCCGCCAACGGTGGATCCCCCGCAGGATCATGCCACACCAACACCACCTGACTCACCACCCTGAAACTCGCATAATGCCGCACCAAGCCCTTCCAAGTCGGCCGATGGTATGTCGACAATAACACCGTGAACCTCTTTTTTTCCGACCATCCACTCGGCTGCATCGCCGCTTCCATCCCCTCCCCCCCGCCTTCTACACCACACGCAAACTCCGTCCGCTCCGCGATCTCACACCACATCTGAAACGCTCGCAACGACACCGGCTCCCCCGTCCCCAACCGCCACCAGTTCCACGGCTTCACCACACCCTTGTAGTGAATCACAGCTGGCCGCGTATCCATACGCCGGTGCCACAACGCATCCATATGCTCCTGCGGTACATTGTACGTGTCCGACGCCACACTCCACGCCTCATCCGGCACTGCAGCCCGCACCGTCTCATGATCGCTCGTCCCCACCCCCTCCCCGATTTGCCCGCAAAAGCGCTCCCGCAGCACCGCGTGCACGGCCGCATCCGGCACAAGCACCATTGCCGCCGTCTCAAACAATCCCACGTGCGCCTCGCGCACACCTGAGAAGGCCGGCATTGCCGCAAACTGCTCCAACCCACGTAGCACCACGGTGTCATGCTCCAGGAACACCACCTTGCTCACGGTCTTCATCCCGAATAACAACAACTTTAAATGTGAGCAATCATGCATTCCCTCCACCCCCTTCTCCATCCCACTCCTCTCCACCCCACAGTACTCCATATATCCCCCTCCAATCCTATACACATGCACCAGTGGCAGCCGTGACAGCCGCCGCACCACTGCCACCGCCACCCTGTGCGCCACGAGCACCATCAACGGCTGCCGATGACTGGCCACCAGCAGCGACTCGTGCAGCACCGTCACACCCGGTTCCATTTCGTCCGCACACAGTGCCGTCGCAAATATATATGGATGGGCGGACAGAGCGTCCGCCTCGTGAACGGCCTCAAATGCCCCATATGCGGCAGAGGGCGGGGACGGGGGCCTAGGGGCGGAGAGAAGGGCACGACCAGTGCGTGCTAAAGTGCGGTGGTGCAGGAGATGCTCACGGAGGGGCGGTGTGCCGGGCAGGCCTTGCGTCTTCCAAAGGGGCATGGAAAGGGCGGTGGCATGGCGGAGGATGACAAGGAGGGGCAGAGAGAAGAGAGGGAGGAGAAGGCGAGTCATGGAGGAGCTGACGGATAAGGTGGGATAAATAGGCCGATGGTGCGCATGCTGCTGTGTGGGGGGGGAGGAGGGGAGGGAAGGACAGGGGAGGGGGCGGCGGACAGGGCGGAGGAGGAATGGAGAGAGGAGGGTTAGGGGAGCTGGTTGCAGAGAGGAGTTGAGTAGGATTTGTCGTCGGGTCGCAAACACAAGATGGCCCTTGCAAGCCCCAATTGTACAAGGGCCTTGTTCTCCTTTGTGCTCCTTTGCACTCCTTCAAAGCTCAGCCAGCCTTTTCGATCACCTTGATCCGGATCTATTCGGCACCAAGCAGGATCCACGTTTCGACGGCCATAGTGACACACAATTCGCTCTCTCGCACATGAACTGCCTTCTTTGATCCGCTTCGGTCTCTCTTCCTCAACATACCACATCGACGGTCACACCGCCTTCCTCCCCTCTCCCCACCCCCACTTTTGTCGTTTTTGAATATGTCCCCCGCCTTCATCCCCACTGTCCTCACAATGACCTCTGCCCCACCCTCGTGCTCGTCCCCTTCCCCTCAAACCTGCTCCCGCCGCCAGGCGCTGTTCACCGTTGTTCTCAGCGCCACGGCAATGCTCGTTCGCATGCCACCCTCCCCTGCATTGGCGGGCGACGAACGCCCCGGCCTTCCCCCCGGGGCGGCGCAGCTGTCGCGTGTGGTTGCAGCACAGCGGCAGTGGAGTTCGCTGGCGGCGGTGCTGACGGAGGACCGCGTGATTGGGGACGAGGAGTGGATTAGCCTTCGCGCGTATCTACGCAACGTGTATTCCGTGTCTCGTGACATGGATTACTTGTGCAAAGGGTGGCAGGGGGAGGCCAAGGGAAGGGGTGTCGAGGTTATCCAACGGTTTCGCGAGACGGTCAAGGCAATGGATAAGCCGGCAGACGCAAAAGATGTGGAACGGTTTCGAGCAATGCATGGGGAAGTGCAGGGATGGTTTCAGGCGTTTTTCGAGGCGCAAAAGGCGGGCGTAACAGGGGATGTGCCGGACGAGTTGTAGGTGACGAAAGGGATGATGAAAGAGCGGTGACTAGGCAAGTGAGAGCGTGTGAGAGTGAGAGCGTGAGAGTGTGGGAGAGTGTGGGAGAGTAGGAGAGAGCGAGTAAGTGTGTGTGTGTTGTATGTACTCTTTTTATTCTTATTCAAGCAATGGACAGAAATGCCCACAAAAGAAAAGCATGAAATGGCGGGGGAGACCTTCTCCTATATAGCCAGCGGCGCAAGCAGGTGGAACCCAAGACGCAATGGACAACGAACGAGAAAGGAAAAAAAAAAGCAAAAGGACGCACCACCAAAGTGTGTGGAATGACGCTCCATAATGCCTCCCCCCCCCCCTGGTGTGTCAACGGCAGACTGGCAGGTCACTTGCGACGTTGGTCGTAAGTGCCGAGGAAATCCTCCTTATCCTGACTGCCGTCAAACTGCAAAAACAGAGCGAGAAACAGGCCCGGAATGAGGACGAGCGGCAGATAGAGCAAAGGGTTGTCAATACCCAGGCCCTCGCCCGTGCCCTCAGTGGCAAGCGCCGGAGCAACGACAAGCAGGGTGGCCGGGGCAGCGGCGAGCCGCGTGGCAGCTGTTCGCAACGACATGCGGGGGGGAGGGTTGCGCGAGGTGAGCGCAGCCGTGGTGCGGCTGCGTAGGGGGACAGACGCGGCATTCACAAAGGCGGTAGAACCCATGATGAATGAGAGATGAGGATGAGGTGATGGTGGGAGGAGGAGTGTGCAGGGGGGGGGGCGTAGTGAGGGGGGGGGGGGGGAGGGATATTTGTAGAAGAAGAAGAAAAGGACAAGGGTGTGGAGAGGACAGAAGGTTGGGGAGGTTGTAAAACGCCTTCAACAAAATGCGAATATGGAAACGAGTATTTGGGTTTCGGAGAGGGTGTGGTGGGAGGCAGAAGAGATCTCCGCGCACCTCGTGTGTATGCAGGAAGAGGGAAGATTGTTTTTTTTCCCACGTATGGTCGGTGTACACGTGGGGACAGGTGAGGAGGAAGCGACACTTGGCGGAGATTTTATGGGGGCGTTTGTTGTTGTGGTTGTGCTCGTGTTCGTGCTCGTGCTCGTGCTCGTGTCGAGACTGACTGCGTGAGGAGTACACAGGTCATGGTCACGGGATAGCCACCCATCTGTAGAGAGCTTTTTCTTTTTAATTTTATTATTATTTTCATTATTTTCATTTTCACTTTCACTTTCATTGGGAGGCGCCAATGGGCTTGCATGCGGATCGGACAATCTTTTTTTAGGATTTGTTGGGTGATGATGATGCCTGAACTGTCTCTTTTCGGCGCAGTCTGCATTGCATCGCCTGGTCCACGTCCCACCCTGCTCCCTCCCTTAATTCGTCTCTACACCCTCTCTACACCCTCTCTACACCGTCCATGTGAATCCTCCCACACGTGCCCCTCGATCCCCCTCTCCGCACCTCCCCTTCCTCCCGAGTCACTCTCGCCGCCTGTTTTCCACTCCTTCACACAGCACCCCCTTTCAGACGTTTCCTTTGTCCGCTCACACCGCTCACCCTCCCCATTCCCGCTTCTCGTGTTTCCTCGTCAGCTCCCCCGTGCATCCATCCCTACATTCTGCACCGGAAACAAAACAAGACAAAACAAACAAGCAGTTCCATCATGGCAAGTCCTTCGCGCACCTCTCCAATCGAGAAGGCCGCAATCACCCCGGCCCCTCTGTCCTTCCAGGAGCGCATGGCTGCCGGCGCCATTGCACGCGGTGTAGCCCAGACCCTGTTACACCCGATCGATGTGGTGCGTACGCGTCTGCAAGCGCGCGACATTGCCGCGTCGTGGAAGCCGCGCGTCTTTGCCAAAGGTGTCATCCCGCAGATCTCCCTGGCCATTCCAGCCGGCGCCGTCCAGTTTCTGGCCTTTGAAGCCGCCAAGGAAAAGTTGGCTGCCTGGTTTCCCGACGACAATATGGCCCAGGCACGTCTACTGGTGGCTGGGGCGCTCGGGGCGCTTGCGGCGGCCTCGTTTCGCGTGCCGCAGGAGGTGCTCAAGCAGCGGATCCAGGCAGATATTTATCCGAATCTGCGTGTGGCGCTGAGGGAGACGGTGGGCAAGGACGGCGTGGGCAGCTTGTACAAGGGGTGGGTGGCCACGATTTCGAGGGATGTGCCGTGGAATGCCTTGTCCTTTATGTTTCATGGGCAGGGAAAGAAGATTTTCCAGTCGATCAAGGGCAGAATGCCGGAGAATGACGAGAATTTGGCGGTGGCAGGGATGGCAGGGGCGGTGGCAGCGATCATTATGACGCCGGTGGATGTGGTGAAGACGAGGATTATGACGCAGCGGATCGGAGTGACGCGGTATGGCGGGATTGTGGGGACGCTCAAGACAATTGTGAAAGAGGAAGGGGCGGGGACATTGATGAAGGGGGTGCTGCCGCGCATTATGTTTTTGGCACCGCTGGCCGGGATTACGTTTTCGGTATACGAGGCGGTGGCGGCCAATTTGAAGAAGAGGAAATCGGCGCTGGCACAGGCGTCGGCGGAGAGCGGGCAGGAGCACATGGCGGTGCGAGAAAAGGAGGTGGCAAGGTTGCGCAAGAAAATGTTTGCAATGCGATTTGCAAAGACGCCGGTGAAACTAGCGCGGCGTAGAATTACGGGACAGTTTGTGGGAGATCATCTGGGTACTGTGCCCGTGTTTTTCTCGATGCCTTCGTGAGATTGAGGCATGAGCAGTTGGGGAACGGGGACAGTACGTTTTGGCCAGTGTTGGTAGTATAGATGTGTGTTGGAAGATGTATGAACGGTGTCGATCATGCGGCGTTGGTGGCTGTGGTGCAAAACTTTATATAAAGGCATGCAGCAGATACTTCTGCGTGTTGCAAACAAGGGATGCTCTTCACGTCAATCCTGTGACCGGCTCGTGGTATTCGCAGACAAGCTTCGCTCCGCACCCCGCGATAACTCGACAGCTACATCTCCCGCTATACGCTCATCCCGTTCTACCTGCTCGCTTTATCCATAGCATCTGATGCGCGTCGTCGCCCCCTTCTTCGCGCTCTGCCCCTTGTTCTCCAGGTACTTTTGATGATACTCCTCTGCCCTGCAATAATTCTTCACAGCCGCAACTTCGCTTATAACCTCTTTGGACATGCGCGTTGTTGCCTCTCTCCTCCATTCCTCAATCTCCTCCTTTTGCTCCTCGTCAAAGTAGTACACCCCGCTCCGATACTGCGTCCCCACATCATTCCCCTGCTTATTCATCGACGTCACGTCGTGCCGCTCCTCCCACAGCTTCAACAACTCTCCCAACGTAGTCTTCCCCGTATCGTACTTGACGCGCACCACCTCGACCGCCCCAGTCAATCCAGAGCACACCGCCTCGTATGTCACTTCAGCCACCTTTCCATTCGAGTACCCAACCTCTGTGTCCACC
>JAUKWC010005000.1:0-20556 GCA_032356245.1 Endocladia muricata | reverse complement strand
GGGCTTGCAAAGGATTTTCGTGAACCTGGTTTTGCACTGACTTCTGTATTCGTTGCGGCGAGTTTGGGTTTGAGTGTGTGACTGTGGGGTACTTGTTGGGTTTGGTTGTGGTTTTAGGGGGTTTTGGTCGGGCTTCGTGAACAGATGTGTGCTCAAAGCAAAGTGTGGCCGAATTCGAGGGGACAAGCTAGAGAGACAGACCCAGGGGCAATGGGGCGGGCGATGGGGCCGGTCGGGTGTAAGCAGAGAGGGGGGCCGCGCGAGAAGCACCCGGACGCAGGTATGCGGGAAGGAAGTGGTGGAGGTGGCCGGCAAGTCGTCAGGCATTGCTCAGTTGGGAGGTGGGGCGTGGACACGTGGCAGAGAATGGCCCGGCAAAAGAGGTGAAAAGAGAAGGGGGGGCGGAGGAGCAGTTGTGGTGTGCGGTAGGAAAGGTGACACGTAAGTAGAGCAGCGTGCCGGGGCCTGAATACAGTACACTTTCAAACGAGAGGGGAAGGAGGGCGAGTGTGAGGATGGTCAAGCAGTTGTATGTTATTGGCAGGGGAGGTGGGGGCCTTGGAAAGCGTGGATAACATAGTCGGCAGGTGTGGACTGTAAGAGGGAGAAAGCAGGAGCAGGGGGTGGGCAGAAAGGACGAAACGATGGGGAAGCGGGGGGGTTGTGCTTTTGAAGGGCGGCGGTCTGGGGGTAGAGAGTCGGGTCCAAGCGTGTGTGCGGGACAAGTCATGGCTAAACGGTAATGTGTTTGAGGTGGCGGCGCAGCAAGCGCGGCGAGGAAATGGCGGCGGGGGGGCGGGGGGGACGGTGCGCTAATGGAGTGGGGGGGCGGGTAGCGCTCCTGTTTATCGGGCCTGCGTGCGGAAAGCGGATGAGCTTTGTGCGACGGGGGAGGTAAGGGAGCGAGGAGGTTATTCGACGAGGACAGCGAATTGCGAGTTGCAGAGGGCGGAGAATGAGGGGAGAGAGGGGAATGTATAAGTGTGCACGAATGGCACGGGGCAAGCGAGTTTGACGAGTAAGAGAAGGGCAAGGGGGGGATGGGACGGAATTTTTTGGGAACATTCGGAGAGTCCATGAGAGTGTTGTTCACGACGGAGGAAGAGTGGGGCGGACCGCTGCTTGAGCAGGAGTGTATTTCATGCGTTTCATACGACGCAAGAAGCGGATTCGAGCAGTAGCGTCCAGTGCCGAAGCATTGAGCAGCGCGCGGTACGGTCCATCAGCTCCAGAATAGATTCCCACCACCGCTCAGTGGCCGGTAGGAGGTGGAAACCCACCAACGCGAAAGACACCAGGCACGCGACACAATGCCGTTGATGCAGTGAATTTTCAGACGGGATCGAGCAAAGCCTGCAAGCGGGCGTGCAGTTGCCGGGCGTCTGACCGTGCGGTTGCAACCGCTTGATTCAGAGCGTTATGTCAGAGCGCACACCGCAGCCGATGCAAGCGGCTTCGAGTGCTCGGTCCTGCGAGAACAAGGCCAAACGATAACCTTTCTGACGGCCGCTTCACACGCCCGTTTGCAGTACTTTCGCTGCGCCCTTGCCGCCGACCTGATCGACGTGCTCCGTGTTTGTCTGTAGTCGTGCCTGCTGTTCGCTAAGTGGCTCATCACATTCCCAAACGGCAATGCCGTTTCTCTTCCCGGGCTTCTCTTCCACGCCATACAAGGGACTCAGCAGAGAGCTCATCGCGTGCAGGTGGGACTTGGCAGCAGAGTCGCGGCGATTAAACTTTCAGGCGTCCTGAGCAGTCTTTTGCAACAGCAGGCCAGCATGTGCCGCACGCAACTCGTCAGAAGGGATCGAACTCGAGTTCGCAGTCCCCGTGAGAGCATCCGGCTTCTGACATTCTGGGCGGGTTAAGTAAACTGATAACAGAGTTTAAGTGCATGTTGATCGAACCCATTGTAGTTCTCTGCGTGCATTTGCCATATTTTGGCAGGCTCCATAATTCCCTTCAAAGCATTGCCCTGTTTTTTTTCGCCGCAACTCGTAGCCTTCTCATGCGTACTAGTGTCGATGATCGCTACTGGTTGCACCATTGTTTCAATAACCAGGAAGTCACAATAGTCCTCAGACCGCTTGTGCGCAACAGCTTGCACCTTTCCCGGCTTAATCTTCTCTTCATAGTCGTGGCATGTCCCAGTAGCTCTATTTACCGGAACGGCTCGCAGCGTTCTGCGTAACCGGAAGAGTGAGCTCTGGGAGATCACTTCTTGGCGACAATGCCATTCAGGTAGTAGCATGGCGCCGAGTAGGGTCCCACACTCACTTGAGAGCTAACTCCGAGAGGGAAAGCGACTCCACAAGGAAAAAAAGTGCCCAAGGAACATGGCCAACGAGATTTTTGTCAATCATGCGGGGAGTGGGAAGTGCGGACAATGGCACAGGCTGTTGCAGAGACGAGTCTACCTGGGACCCAGACGCTCGAGGAAAAGGCTAATGGTGACGAGATGAGGTGATTAGCTTCTGCAGTAGGGACGGTCGCAGTATTCTGAGAAGCGATTCGATTGCAAACTGGGCAGGTTCGAATCATTCTTGACCTACGAATTTCGCTCCACAGTCGTGGTCGATTCTTCGCTTCTGCGCTTTGATGGTTTCTCGTCATCGGTATTCTATGTAAGGTATTTCTTATCGCGTCGAGAGGTTGTAGACATTATCGCAAGCTGCTAACTCCTATCTTTGTCTACAGTCCATTTCTTAAACACCCTCAAACGAACTCAGGACTACTGGTTCCACTTGAGAACAGGGAGCTGAGTCTAAGACAAATGTTTTTTTTTAGTGTTGAATGAGTATGTAGGTGCAGACAGAGATTGAAATTCTCAGTGATTACCTACAACTAAACAACGCTACCATCCATCTTTTTTTTTTGACTAACTATCCGTGTCAAGAGTACGTAGATTAAAGGGATTTAGGAGTCGCAATCAGTCGAGAGAACCTAGGACGAAAGACCTGAAAGGTCGCAACCAGTCAAGTGAACTCATGTCCAAAGTACGTAGTGGTTGTAACCACTCAAGAAAACAATAACCAGAGGAACTTAACGGTCGTACAAAGCCAATGGAAGTCAGATTGAAAGAATACAGGGGTCCCAACCGGTCAAGAGAATCCAGACCGAAAGAACGAAGGATGTACAACAAGTAAATAATCCTACACCAGAAGAACTTGGGTGTCGCCACGAGCTAAGCACGCTAAGACGGAAAGAACATAGTGGTCGAAGCTAGTCCACAACAATCGTGAAGCCAAGAAAGCTTGGGGCGCGCACTTTCCCCGCGGAATATTCCCTGCGGGGTAGCGCGAGTGCGCAACAATTCTTTTGCTGCCCTTCTAGAATCCAGAACAGCAGTGGCCCCTCGATACGTCAAGGTAAGTATGCAGCCACTAACACTACCTCATGCATCAAACCGCACTTGCTCCAGTACATCGAGCTATACACGAAAATCCACAGTACAAATTCCCAAGCACTTCCGACCGACAGCAGCTTACAAGCAGCTCTTGCTTGCTTGCCTTGCTGCGATGGGCTTATTTCTTACTGGCGCTTTTCGGCGTAGCAAGTGCACCGACGCCTTCAATGAGAGCATTTATGTCCGCAGCAGCCGTCGGAGAAAGGGTCGGGGCCACATACTCCAAATGGGCCATGTTGCCATCAGCAAAACCCTCTGCCTGATGTGCATTGGTCCATTCCGGAAGAAAAGCCGGAGCCCCGTCCGGGTTCAGGAGGTCGGTCATAGACGGGTTCACCATGTCAAACGGGACATCCGGCGGGCTCCCAAGTACGTCGGCAGTCATAATCTGGTTTTCGATTGCCTCTGCTATCTCCCCAGTCCCGAGGTCAACTGAAGCGCTGCCAGGGGAAGTGGCCTGCGGATGGCTGGTCTGGTCCTCAGAGACGGTTTGCGCTGCTGGTCCCAAATTGAGATCTGACACATCGGTCATGCTACTAGCTGCAGCCGGAGCCGACGGGCTACCATTACTGTTGCTCGAGTAGGCGTGTCCAGGACTATCCTTCGCCACAACAGTGGTAGATATCCCCCTCTGCTGCTTCCCGTTGGCTTTCTTAGACGTCTTAGGCAGCAGGTACTTGGCCTTCTTGATCCTACCAGAGGAAGGACCCGCGCCGGGTGAAGTAGAGGAGCCTCGAACGCGTTTGAATCCTTTGGGCATCTTAATGCGCTCCACGCGCAGATTGTCATTGATTCGCCCATACGTGCCGCACTGCGAACGACCTGGACAATACCCCACACAGTGTGTGCACTGCCAGACACTCCCCTCGGCCACTGCTTCCTCGAAGTCTCCAAGTTCAAAAGCCTTAAAACAACGCTCGCAAACAACCTTTCTGCAGACCCCCTGCTTGATGTAGCTGCAAACAGCAAGGCGCACATTCTTCGGTGTGCGGCAACATACATGGCAAAATCGGCTAGGCGACGGATTGTCAAACTTGGCCTTGCGACGAGGCTTCTTCGGGAGCCTCTGCAGCATCTCTGTGTCGGATATCTGATTAGTACGGTTCAGCATCACAATATGGTCAATGTATGCCTCATCAGCAGCCAACTTGACACGCGATTTCTCCTTCTTTGTCAGAGCCTTATTTATAGCAGCCTTCAATCTGGGGGAAGATCTACGCTCCTTCGTAGTCGTCTTTTTCCTGGTGGCTCTCTTTCTAGCAGGCGCATGCGCAGCCTTGGTTGTAGGAAGCAGGATGGATCCTGCGGCATTCTCCGTATTAATAACCGCAGTGTTAATCTCTGTTGCTGTAGACGCCGTCGATCTGCGGTTGCTCTCCTGATTAGCTGGCATTTTTAACACCTGCTCGTCCTCGAAATCCGCGGGGCTAGGCATCGACTTTATTCCAAGCGGTGTGAGCGGCAGAGTTGCAGTAATATGGGCAGCTAGAAGTTGCGCATTGTTGTCCTTGACGCATTCAACCAGTCGAGATGTCCCAAAGGTGGCAATGTGGCTCATACCGAGCGAGCCTTCGCGTGTGCCGGAGGATAGGGCAGAGCTCACGTCTTCATTGCGACTGCTCATCGGAGCGGGCGTGTATTGGTAGTTAGCAATATCCGCGATTTGCGCAGACGCTCCAAACGGGTGCGTTATCCCATCGCCTGCACTCCCAAATGAACACGCCGGTGCCTCACAAGCCGAAGTATCTGCGCCACTTTCTCCGTGAAGGAAACTGCTTCCATCAGAAACGCTTGAAGCATCAACTGAACTGCTAGACGAGCCATTTCGAATCCTGGGCGACTTCCTTGTCGGGTTCTTCTGGACCTTCTTCGTCTTTGGCGCCTTCGGCGGCTTGGGGGCTTTCTGTTTGCCAACCTTGTTTCCAGCGTTCTTGCGACGAGGATTTTTCTTCTTCTTCGTACCAGTGGTCTGATTCTGGCTTTCCACCCCACCCTGCCCCTTTGGGCTTCCAGCCAGCTTTGGCAGTATCGTGCAAAACTGTCCTTGGCCATGGGCGGCGCGGTAATTGCCGATAGCTGTGGAAGCCGCATGGGCGCCAACATCGGAGGTATGTGCTGCCACATCTTCAATGGGACCGGCATGACTACCAACACTTCCTTCGCTGCGCCCCTGTGTACCAGATGCCGTGTTCTTGCCATTGGTACCGGTATCGGGCTCAGTCGTCGAACAGCCATTACTAGCTACAACGATTGGGTCCGGGATGGCCTGATCGTGGTTCATCTCGTGCACTAGAGACTGGATAGAGATCCGAGTCTCCTTCGCAGGGACGCTCTCTGCAGCAGCACTATCGGTTCCCGTCTTCACCACCTCTGGAAGACTGGCTTCACGGCCTTGAACTGGAGTAGCAAGAGGACTATCCGGGTCAGTAAGGTAACCCAAACCTTCTAACTCTCCGAGCTCGTCTGCTAGCATCGGATCGTTCTCAGAGATGGTCGGGTTGCGATCGGAAAAATAGCTGTTTGAGACAGCTAACGGATCCGTCATCATCATTTCATCTCCACAAAGATCATTCAAAGCGGTTGAATCGATCATGTCAGACATTTTGTCTCAACGGTCAAGAACCCGGAGGCTGCAGTTGAGACTGTTCTTCTACTTCGTTGCGGATGGACCGCTCTGTTCGCAGAAAAGAAGCGATGGAAGGCGATTCGTTGCGGTCGAAGGAACAATGGAACTAGCAAAGTGAAAGTCCGAGAAAAAGGGAGGAAAGACTTGCACTACGCTACGCGAGATGCAAAGATATTTGAAAGATGCAAGGAAAGGTGGTGCGGATACGGAAGAGGATGGGAAGAACTTCCAATTGTCCCACTCGATGCACGCACCTCGACATTAAATAGTGTTTCTCATCTCTAGAAGTGTTTACTCCAGAAGGCAGCACAAAGCGCAAGAAAGTTTCAAACTAGCGAAAAAAGCCCATTTCGCATTGTGTGGGAGCTTCTCGGTCACACCGGCGGAGAAGATCGCGGTCGGGGATCAGATGGACTCTATACATGGCCCGGGCTGGGGGACGCAGAGGGGGTTACGGCAACGAGCAGAGCTTGAGTACGAGTACAAGAATCTCAGCTGTCAAACGCGCCACCCAGTTCTCCTACTCGTGTGGTGAAAAAAGACTAGAATCGTTTCGCTCAACTTGGTCAAGACCAGGAACAACCTGCCTCACAGCATTGAAAACCCCCATTTATCACGGTGTGTGCATTGTTTCTCACAAGTCATGTAAAATGTACGGATAGGAGATCGTTTCACGCAGAGAGAAATGTGTAGGAGATGAGCGGCTAGAGTAGACCGCCATGGCCGCACCCAAGCAAAACTAAATTCGAGATGAGAAGAATCGTGACAGCCGCACGGGTAAAACGACCATTCCCTGTTTTATTGGTCTCAATGCAGAATGTGGCAATTGCAATTGCAGGATGGCAACAAACTAGACTGATGAATGACGAGTTCATCGCGGACGTGCGCGAATGAGTGTTTTCAGGAATGTGCGTGTGTTGATGCGACATGGCCCAGCTTGAGCGACTCGACGGCACCGAGCAGGCCGTGATGGGCAAAAAAAAAATTCGGGTAGCGACGCCCGCGCTGTTTCGCTAGGACACGAAAATAAGGGTGGCATTTCACTGGAGAGTAACGGAGAATCACGTTTCGACAGGTGAAAGAATGTCAAGATGCCAGTGCGAGCGACTGTTGAACGCTTGCCATTTCGAAAAGCAGAAAATGCCTTCAGCTTTCGTCGCAACCGGGAATGTTTATGTGTATGGGGTCCAATGTACCGAACAAACAAGATAGATTGCAGGCTTGAAGTAGCAGGACGAAGAATTTCGAATCAATGCAGCGGTCGAAAGGCATCTGCACAACGGTGTGAGCACTCCGACTACGAAACGTATGATGTGTTTTCGATGAGTACCGTATCTGTCGGGTGTTTCCCTCACGTGTCGACGTTCCCGAAAAAGTGGAGTTTTATATTAGCAAAAGTACATCCAGGAGTATTTGTTGTTTGCGTACTTCTGAAGCGTGCGTTTTGACTGACTCCTGCCGTATTTGATATTCACCTCTATCATAACTGGTAGCTCCAGTCACAAATACTGTCATTTATCGCGGCTCAAATGGAGCCACGTTCCAAGCAACTGCGGGGCTCAGAAAACTTGTGGAGCTGCTCGATTACTGGAACAGCCTATAGGCTGTGGGCTTCTGCGAAAAGGCGGCTTCCTGATAGCCCAAAAGCGTAGGTCAGTGCCTGTGTCGTTTGCATACTTGAAAAGCAGGTATTGTTCGCCGTCAAGCTGGGAAACGATGAATGAACAAATTGCAATTTTGTTTCTTCGCTTCAGCGCATACGATACCGCATGAACGTTGCTCCGAATATTTTGCAATATTAGCTTATTGGCAAATTGCGTACGTGTCAGACTGCGAGATCACACATGCTACATACTTGCGTGATCTTGCAGTCTGACAAATATATTCATGGGAACCGCAGGAGGACACGCGGGATGGCGGTTGGAGAGGAGCGGTATTCAAAAGAAAGATCCCGAGGGACCTTGCGTAAATTCGAAAATAGGCTTTAGCATCGCTTCCGTCAACAAGCTGGTGCGGTATGATCTGTTTGAGTGTGACAGTGCTTGCCCCTGCAGTTTCACGCCACGAATAGATCATGAAGTTGTCATGCATCGCGTCCGGTTGCGCCTATTTTCGTTTCCAGTTTGACATCTAACAATGTAAAATGATAATCATACGTAATCATTTGCTGGAAGCCAAAAATAGTTGTTGTTCTTGTTATTGACAAAATGCCTTCTGTGGCAACTTGGGCAACACCTGTGCACACGTCATTTGCCCATGGAATTGAGTTTTGCAAGTGGGAGTCGCCCCCGCGATTCACAGTTCCGAAACTCGACTCTGTGCAGGGATGAGGGTATAGAGCTACCGTAGAATTGCGAGGAAATCCCTGTATGCCTAATGCTTTTTTAAGATTCGCAGTAAAATCTATGCCAGATAGTCATGATCATGGGATTGCTCGTTCCCTCCCGCCTCGGCTTCAACTTCTTCAGTACGAGTACAAACTGAGAGGAGGGGGAAGAGAACAGCTAGCCAGTGTCTATCTTACTGTACTCATTTGCATCACATGAGGCGGAATTTCCGGTAATGTTTCTCTTCTAGTTTGTATGCTCTTCAAGAGAACTGGCGGGCCAATTACGATGGTCGCGAGAGGTGCTGTAATGATTTCTTCGTTTCCATTCCCGCCGATATGTCATTAAAAGAACGATAATATACGGTATGACTGTTTGGGTCCACATCAGTAGAGTATCTTTGGTGGGAACGAATTGGTTTGTCAACTTGGGAATAGCAGTGCTATTCCAAGGATGACAAACAAATTGTATGTTGTGCACGGTAGTCGCGCAACACCGAGAAGGGTCTCAGTGTTGCATTGGAAACCGGTGCAGTCCAGGTCCTGAGCCAGCTGTAACAGTGAGGCATAGCTTTACCGTATCCGCGTGAGATATATTGGAAAGTTATCGAAGAAAAGGTTGGCGACTGGAAACTCCGCAAACGGATCTTTGCCTTTGTTCTACAGTACAAGGTACTGTACAGAATGATTTGGTCTGGCAGCAACGATTGGACTACTGCAGTGTAAGAAAGTGCCGGCTCCAGACAGTCTATCATTACAGTGAATACGACACGTAGTGTAAACCCTTCCCCAGCGGCAACAAACGCACTGGTATGACTGGTCCATACGCGGATCTAGCACCGAGTAATTTCTATCCGTTTCGGGGCCCACTGCTCTCCAGTTGTGCGGCTCTCGTTGCACATGGCCCCTTCTCGAGTGAATGCGTTGACCTGTTCGAGGGGGAATGCCACAGCGCGAGCGGTTCACCACGGGTGATGCGGTTTATTTGTAGGGGTCTCGAGGATTGGTGTAGAGATGCCACTGTCAAACTGTTTCTCCGCGTGCTCGAAGGGCTCCATTCAGGGCATCGGGCGTGGCCTCCTCACGCAGGATCGCCATTTGAGGGACTGCGTGGGGGGCATGACGCAGGAAGGCAGCAAGTCTGGAGCCTGCGAGGAGCGCCCTTTTTGCCAGCAGTTGCCATCGTTACCATTAAAACAATGCTCTCTTCGTCTAGATCCCCGGGCCAACGTTTCTACCTAATGCTCACTTTGCCTCCTGTCAGAGCAATCCATTTCATCCCCTACTCCTTTGACCCTATAAATTCTCATTTTCCGACGCGTCCCTTGCTCTCGATTTACCTGTTGTCTCTCATCTGCGCTCTTCATTCTGCCAACCCCCCCTTCGCCTCACATCCTCAACCTCATCACCGCCTGCCCACCCGTTTCCGCCCACCCCACTCCCCTCCCCCAACACCATCTCCCACCATGTCGTACCCCACGCTGCTCTCCCCCCTCCGCCTGGGCTCCCTCGAGCTGCCCAACCGCGTGGTGATGGCCCCCATGACGCGCGGCCGCGCCACTGAATCTCTCCTTGCCAACGAAATCATGGCCGAACACTACTCGCAGCGCGCAAGTGCCGGGCTCATTGTCACGGAAGGCGTGCATATTTCCTACCTGGGGCGTGGATGGTACCGCGCCCCCGACATCTTCACCCCTACGCATGCGGACTCGTGGAAAGTGGTCACCGACGCCGTCCACGCGAAGGGCGGCCGCATCTTCTGCCAGCTCTGGCACGCGGGTCGCGCCTCGCACTCGGTGTTCCGCGAGGGGCTGCCGGGGTACGAGGGGGACATGGCTCTGGCAGTGGCACCCAGTGCGGTGAAGAGGCCGAGTCACACGGGGAAGCAGAGGTATACCACTAAGGAGGGTGAGGTCGATGTGGAGACTCCCAGGGCGTTGACAACGGAGGAGGTGAAGAAGCTGCCGGAGGAGTATAGGAATGCGGCGGAGATGGCGAAGCGCGCTGGGTTTGATGGGGTCGAGGTTCATAGTGCGAATGGATACCTTCTCGACGAGTTTTTGCAAAGCTGCTCGAACTTTCGGACGGACGAATACGGGGGCTCTTTCGAGAACCGGTTCCGTGTGCTCGGGGATATTGTGAAGGCGATTACGACGGTGTTCGAGCCGGATCGTGTGGGTGTGCGTCTGTCGCCGAACGGGGTATTCAACGGGATGGGGTCGGATGACTTCCGTGAGTCGTTTTTGTACTATGCGGAGCGGCTCAAGGAGTTCGACTTGGGATATCTACACGTGATGATCGGACTCGGATTTGGGTTCCATGAGAAGGGCAAGCCGATGACCATGGACGAGTTCCGTAAAGTGTACCCTGGGCTTATGGTGGCGAATGTGGGCTTCGATGCAGAGTCGGCGGAGAAAGAGGTGGCGAGTGGGAACGCAGATATGATTGCGATCGGACGGCCGTATCTGAGCAACCCAGACTACGTGGAGAGGATCAAGGCGGGGGCGAAGTTGGCGGATCTGCCGCCCCAGGACGTGTGGTACTCCTCGGTGGAGAATCCTATCACTTCGGAGGGATACACGGACTTTAAAACGATGGACGCGTAGGTGGAGAGGGTATAGAGTAACGCGGAATTCTCGCGCCGTATGGTAGGGAAGAGCGGGGGGGGGATTTTCCTTCACTGAGATCCATGGGAAACTGGTGAGCACCCCTAACAGTCAGGAAGATGTACTGAATCTAATTGTTGCCTCGTTATTGTAAACAAGCTAGGAAGTTTTGGTAAATCGTTCTTCATGTACCCTCAGACATAGGGATTGTCGAGAAACTACGTGCTGTGTTACTCGCTTTTAACGTAAAGAATGGTTGAGGAAGTCGGGAGCCCACACGGCTAACTCTCTTTGTCAACCTGTTGATTACGTAAACAGCTGTAGTTGGCCTGGCGTCTAGTCTAGGTAGTACCTACGAACCACAGAATGGCTCCTCTTGCACAGCTGTCGTGGAATGAAGAAACCCGTTCCAGTTCAGGGATACGTAGATCCAGACTCGTACTCAAAAAACGACCGGTTGGCTCTCTGACAGTTGCTGATACTGGAGGTACAGTCGAACTCGGATTAGTTATTACCTTTCTGGGTACAACTGTTTCTTGAAGATTAATTTACACAAAAACTTTATTTGCTGTAGTCGTAAAGAACTTTGGTTAACACCATTTTACTCGGAACAGTACGCTCTTTGTAATGCCCGGAAGTTTGCGACAATAGCTTCATCGCGCTGCGTTGTAGTAGAGTAGCAAATGCTAGGGCATGGCATCAACAGCCCATTTTTGCACTTCTCAGTCACCATGGGAATCTGAGCGGTTTTTCACATCCAAATGAATCGACAAAGTATTATACAGGCAAAAACAAACGCGACAAAAAACGATCTTAACGACAAAGCTATGCGACAGGCCAGTATACTTGGGAAGAAAACGTGTACGGCAACCGGGTTTCCACAGAGTATCGCGAAAACTTCAAAATCAAAACATTTCCATAACCTTCGCCTAACCACATTCAAGCATCCAAACCGAACAGGACTTATACTGTACCAATATATTTCGGGCCATTCATTCTCCTAATGGCGGTTCCCCCTCTCACAGCCATTGATATCGCAACAGCAACACACAGACCAAATATGTAGCAATTTGTTTTCAATGGGTGGTTTTAAGGGATGACACGTAAAGACCTCTAAAATACTGCAGAGCGCCCCGTGGTAGAGCACTATCTTCACTGCTCTGCGGCTTTGGGTGAACAGAAGTTGGTCAACGAACCACTTACCTGGCTTTGACATCAATACTCTCCGTCCCTAGGTCCAACACCAACAAGGGGGTGCCCCGTTCATCCTAGTCAAAATCCTTTCTGCTCCTACATCTATTGTATAGACATGAAGGGCAAGTCAAGTTCTAAACTCATGAAACACTACAGGAGATGCTGTAGCTCCAATTTCATCGACAGCAGAAGCACGGATTCCTCTAAATATCCTTACAAGTCCCCAAGGTTCGACAAATATATCTTTCACTTTCCGCCCCGATTGCATTATTGGATGGCGAGTTCATACTCGCATCTGCCCTGCAACCTCTGACTTAACGTGTTAAAAAATACAACTTGCAGACTGAGAGATCATGGGAGTCTTAGAATCCGTCAGAGATGCCAACGAGATCAATTTCAGCGACCAAAATACCACTCATTTGCCTACTGGACGGGAACTCGCCAAAGGGATCAAGATCATGTCACTACAAATAGAAAACCTCCCAGCAGGAAAGAGTTTGAATAACGCTGCTTGAACTGGAATATTGCTTACTCTTTAGCGTTCAGGAAACTTAGGGAAAGCAATCCATCAGTTCCGAACAGGATGATGACAATGACCTCGTCGTGCCTGTGGATGGAAACACTACCGGTGTCACGAGGAGCACAAGATTAGATGCACTTAGTATGACCACTGATGTAAATAGTACATTTTGGGCCTGTGCCAACGTCACGGTGGAAGTGAATGGCTACATTTCGACGAAAACCTGCAAGGCCCTTAGTCCAATGAACAATGTTGAATCTGTAAGCTAGCTAAACACGTCATTACTAAAGTTCGGCTGACATGTGTAGTTCTAACGACACTGTCTTTCGGAGCGCACAGATAGGTGGAGAGAAACTGAATTGGAAAATGTGTACTTCGAAATAACGAGCAAGTGTGAAATCTTACCCGGTGTCCCGATTTTCGGGTCCCGATCACAACAAGCTAGTTCCAGAATTGTCGCATGATGAGGGATAGCGCGAGGAGCAGCCAGTATTGAACATCGAGTTTTTGTGGTGGCATCATGCGTCGAAGCCGTTTCGAAAAACTGTAAGCCCGAACTGCAATTACTGGGGCCGAACATAGTGCTAAGACGGCAGACCGAAGATAGAACTGCATCCAAGAGCCCCGAGATGTAGCTAGTGATTAACTTGCTAGAAATGCTAGGCCATTCCAGCGCACGTGCGTCGACGAGAGTGCGTAAGGATGGAGTATAGTGGGGGGCGGCTTGGTTTTCGTTTGTCTCTCTTTCTGGAAATGGACGTGGAAGTTAACTGGATGCAGTAGCTTACTAGACGTTCCATCCATACCGAGAGTTCCAGAACTCCATGGGATGCTAACTTTCGTGGCATTCTATTTTACGGATGTCGTGAAGTACGGCAGCGTTTTGCATGGACTCCATCTTCCATACAAACTCTACTTTGAAACACTGCCTCGAGTGAGTATCCACGTCCACTACTCGTAGATAAGGTCCTCGTTTGTATATTTGGATATGGATGCGGACGTCCACCGGGTGCAGTAGCGTAGTAAACCTTCCACCCGTACTGTAAATTTTGGATTGTCATGGAATGCTGACTTTCGCGGCATCCGAAGACGTGGAGTTTGTGTGGTACGGCGATTTTTCGCATTGACGCCAACTTCCAAAAAATTAATGTTTTGAACTGCCACGTCCAGTGAACGCCCATATCGAATACCTGCAGTTCATTTCCTAGTAAAACATCCAGCTCGTACTGCGAATCGTGCAGCACACTGCAGTTCCGCATGTCACCTTACATACCTCAATGTCACATGATAACCTTTAGCCTGTCTCACGGGGATGAGCTTTCCTTAGACGCTCCATACCCTTAATTGCCCTCCGACGGATTCCGCGCCATTGCACTGAAGGCCGCTTTGCGCAATATGCGCCATCTGCGGCTCTAGGAAACTAAGCGGTATGATCGGTGATGTTCGGCCGTACTGGCTCAACGAGAATCTTGCTGTCGGTACATAGCAAGAATCGGGGTGTAAAACTCTGCGCTGATTTCTCGGACAGTATTGTAAATATAGTAGAACGCAAACAAAGACTAACGTGTAATCTACGTAATGAGTGGCAGATCGCACAAGGGCCGCTGGACGTCGTCAGTTTAGCGCGTTCCGAAGATAAGAGATTTAACTGTATCGCGGGGCTCAAACGTAGTGGTTTTGTCCTTCGCATTGCGTTTGTGTAGTAGAGCCTGCTTTGTGCATCGAGCCGTCACTTGTTAACAATGCGCGAATGAATTCATACATTTGGCACCGCGTGGCTCGCGCCGAAGTGTCGGTAATTGGAGCGCAAAGCTGAGGCGTACAGTCGAGTCGGCATCCTTTCATACTGCACAAACTTCTTCCTACGCTATACTTCCACCTATCCTCAGAAGTATGTGGGGACTACAGACGCCGATAATTCACTCCACTCTTGCCATAGCCGTGCTACCGCTGACCCGTGCAGAACGGGAGGCACACACTTCTGGTTCTGGACAGGTTTTACGCCTATCACACGAAGCAAAGAAATAAACTGAACCTCGTGTCGACGTCAGTGAGGAGTTGTAAACGTGTACTTCGTGGCGTTGAAAAGTAAGTAATTTCTAAGATCGGTGGGGTGTCACTAGTGACAAGGGCTGAGATCTGCACATGTGAAAATACATAGGCAGATGGATGCTCTTTCCCAGATTAAATTTCGCACATCCATCTGCTCATGTGTTTTCACATGTGTAGATCTCAGCCCCTGTCACTATTGCCACCCCCATGGTCTACATTTTCATTACTTCTCCACCCTCTTTTTTCTGCTATAGCAGCCCCAAAATCGCCCACTTTTCTGGGCGACCTTCCTTGCGGCTGAGCCCAAGTCTTCCTCAGCTGCTATAGTGCGGCCTGCTCGCCCGAAACTGGTTCTCGAACTGACATGTAGTGTTTAAGTTTGTTTTACTTTACGCTATTCAGCAACTTCTTCGTGTAGCTACGTAATCTTCTTCACTACCCGTCAGAACGGCAATCAAATCCTCGGGGTCATCGCAGACGAAACCACCATCTATAGGACTGACCTCTTCTGCCCTACTACTCCCGTCCGCGTCCGAGTCTGCAAACCAAACCACTTCTGCGTCGTCCCCACTGTCCGATTCCTCACCTCTTTCATTAATCCTACGACTAACACGGGCCATCTCACTGACCGGGAACTGCGGTAGCCCTCTCAGTGCGTAGAATAACTGGTTCGGCACACCCTTCCCTTCCGGCATACAGTATACATGGTCACATACCGTCAACTCATCCGCAATGCGGTCGTCATATCCAGACTCGGCATGCGTGAGATGCCCATGCCCGAAAAGCACAGAGCTGGATGGCTCAACGATCTTCTTCACCTTCAATAATGCCGCCGCTGCCACCTGCTCGCTCTCCTTCCCGTATGCAAACGCTTGTGAATATTCACACAACCACAACAGGAAGCCCACTGCCCTGCTCATGATTGCACAGAAGCGCAGCGTCTCCGCTTTTAAGCACTCGTCAAAGTCATTATGCGGCGCTTGCCGCGGGAATTCCTTCCGAGTAACCAAAAACCGACCCCCAGTCTTAGGTATGAATAGCTTCCTGCCCGATGTATTCCTCAAACCAGCACTCAAACAGGCAGCAAGCTGACCTACCCATTTGTCCAGCTGCGCATGCCCTCGCGAAGCCCACACCCAATCCCCCCTCGATTCGCAAACGTTCATCAGCAGACTCCACATACTGGAGTAGCGGCCGATTCCCAGCTTCCGGTTTACCCCGTCCCCCTCTTTTTCCTCCTCGTTCACAACTGGGTTCCACCAGGTCTCATTCGGCCCCTGTCCCAGTGCATTCTCCCCGTTAAACGTGCTCGTAATGAACGAAGACAACTTTTCAGCAGGGGAAAGCTTCCACTTGGGCGACAACATCAGAGGCTCGAGGCTTCCGCGCGGAATGCGACTGGGGCCAGCGAAGTTCTCAAGGCACGTGTAGCCGAGGTGCTGAAGCTCACCTCGTCGCTTCTCAAAGTAGACATATCCTGTGTCATATTCCTCACCCCCGTCTGGTACGTTCCTCCACAAGTGTGTCTGGGGAAGGTTGGGCTTCCAGATGTCTGGATCCACATCGATACCCTCAAGCTCGGTAAAGTACACGTAGCTCCCCATGTAGAACTGAAGCCGATGCACTGCTATGACGTCCTTGATGGAGAGGTACGAGTGCGCCCGGTGGTCAACGGGTATGTAGATGGAAACCAGTCAGAGCATGGGGTGCGGGTCTTTCGGCATCCGCACCCACAGCTTCTATTGGTCGTGGTCTAGAGGGCCGACTTATGCCCCATTTTTCCAAGTGTCGGGTCCTTTTTCAAGCACCACGGTCTTGTCCGCAGAGCCGACTGGCAGTTGGTTCGGAACCTCGTCGTCGAACAGTTGCGGGGCACCGGTACGTTGGTTCGTGACTTTCTGGGCCGCCTTGGACGCCTCAGCGACCCCTCATCTCGACTGACACACTACCCTTTTCACTCCACCTGACTTCCCCGACTGCACAACCTCTACAAGTCCAGGCGTTGACTGTGGGGAGGGTGCCGCCATTGTCTCCCTGGCAAGCGATTTTGTCGCGGGCAGCACTCCTCGGGCCTGTCAGACACGTACTACAGGCTCGAGTGCAGTCGCGTGGGAAGCAGGAGTACGCCGGGCGGAGCTGCGTGTAGAAGGCACAGCAGGTGGGGCCGTCACGCGAGCCGGGGCGGCGTGCTTCCTGGGCCCGGCAGCAAAGCGCTCAGTTACCTTGTTCGCGAAGCGTGCAGTGCGGGCCTTGCTGCGCTTCTTCACATCTTCTCCATAGGAGTTGCCTCTGTCGGAGAAGAGGCGCATCTGGTTCAGGTGGAACTCTTTGCCGGAAATTCTGAGTAGGTTCAATTGAGCAATCTCAGTCCCCAGGAAGTCGTCACAACTCAGGCCCTTCACCTTGCCACAATTTAGAAACAAGTCTAGGCAGATTTGGAAAAGCTGGCGCGCGCATGCGTAGAAAGCCTGAGATTCGAACTGTACGTCGCGGTTCGCGATGTTGATGAACCGCGACGCGGAAGTCATGAATAGAGCTACGACCCGAGGGCTTTCTGACCAAAGATGCTCGTCATGAACGTGAGTTATGCTGAGCTTCTTAGAGGTCGAGGTGTCGAAGGTCAGGTCGCGCAGCGCTTTCACGAGGCCTGAGTCTCGGAGAAAAATCTTCGCTACGCGTACGTAGCGGCGGTAGGCAGACACGCCAGTTGCTGGCAGCAGAGTGGCCTTGGTCCTTGCCCTCCCAGTTCGATCGTGACTCAACGCCAGTGGGTCCATGTCGTTCTCCACGGCGAGAGCATGCAAGAAGTGCATGACACTCATGAGGTAAGGAATAAGACTTCTCGATGCGGACCAGTCCGGCGGAGGTGTTCTGCTGGGACGCGTTAGACATGGTTTCTGTATCCGTCATGTTCCGTCCATCCCTTCGGCGGACACGACGCACGCGGAGGCGCTCGCAAGCCCATGCCGTGCCGTCTTCTTCCTCTTTTAGGCTAAGGGTAGCTTGGCGGCGATAAAGGCCGTTCACCATAGCACACTTTGCACCTTCGCGCAACACCATTAAGTCCTTGGTGGTCTCGTCAGGGATATCCGGTAGCGAGGGATTGTCACACCGTCGCACTGTGAAGGACATGACGCCAAGGTCGTGCTTGTAGACGTTCTCAACCATGCTGGCGTGGAGGCAGGCCATGGTGGCATCCGTGCTTTCGCGAAGGACGTGCTGCGCCTGTTTTGTCTGCGCAATACATAAATAGACCTCGGTGGAATCGTAGTCGGCCTTTGAGAAAGTCCGACACGACACCGGCTGCTCTTCGCCCTCCACAGCCACCACATCGGACCCCTCACCGTCGGGAGTCTCTCGTGGTGGAGAGCGGTAGGAAGAAGGGCGCGCCTGGTCTCAGCCGTCCGGGCACAGGCGTTTGCGTGGTGGCAACTTCGACGGAGAGGGCTGCACGCCCGCTTCGGCCCGGAACTCCTCCCCCGTCGCCTCCGGCTCCGATTCCGGCTCCGACTGTACCCCTGGCTGTGGCTCCGTGACCAACGTGAGCGATTCGCGGGTACAGGTTGTGATGGGAAGTTTGGTGGTCATTTCGGAAGTACTGCCCTTGCGAGAAAGGTTCCACAATGGGGATAAAGGAGGAGGGATTTCATAATGGAAAGGCGGAGAAGATGAGAAACGATCCGTGTGAGGGAGAGAGTGGACGGGCGACAGTAGGGAATCGAAAGACTGACAGAAGAAAGCGGTTACGCAGGAGGGGTAAGGACACGAGGGCCACTAGACATTGAACGGGCACAGTTGGCGTCAATTGTCATCGCGCCCAGAAAGATACAGTTCTAGCAAGGCCGCAGAAGCTGCCTTTCTCGTTTGAGAAATACCCGAACCTACGCGACGGAGGGAGTGTCACTAATGACAGGGGCCGAGATCTGCACATGTGAGAATACATAGGCAGATGGATGTTTTTTCCAGATTAAATTTCGCACATCCCTCTGCTCATATGATTTTACATGTGCAGATCTGAGCCCTTGTCACTATTGAGGCCCCCCTAGTCTAAATTTTCATTTCTTCTGAAACCTCTTTTTCCTGCTATAGCCGCCCCAAAATCGCCCGCTTTTCTGGGCGACCTTTCTTGCGGCTCAGCCCAAGTCTTTCTCAGCTGCTATAGTGTGGCCTGCTCGTCCGAAAGTGGTTCTCATACTGGCATGTAGTGTTTAAGTTCGTTTTTCTCCACGGTGTTTTGAAAGATCCTGCCACGTACTGAGAAGCTAAACATATCCCCGTAGGTTTTGAACAGCTTGCCGCCCTTCTGGATCTCACGCGCCGCACATATCTTAACGGTGTTCAGTAAACATAGGGCCCTCTGCGATAGTTCCGCTCGATCCTCATGAATCTCCACGTTTGTGTCTTGCGCTCTAGAAGTACCTCTACATAGCTCCTCCTCATCCCCAGGCAGGTTCCGGGCGTCATTCGAAATCCTGGTCACACAAAATGGTGCCGATACGATCTACACCTTATGCCTCGAACCTTCACGGGACTCCGCCTGCCTCTCCAAGAGAAGGGCTACCCGGTCAAGACGTTCTTTCTTTACCCCCAAAATTCCACCTCCGTAGATCTTCATCTTCTCCTGCCTGCGCTCACGCAAGTCTGCGCACAGGAGCGTCTTATAGAACAGGAGGTTCGTCTCTCTTCTCGCGAAGGCCCGGTCCGCAAACACCCCGAGTCCCACACCTTCGTATTTAACCGTCGGCGGCCGCACCACCACACACCTCGCCATCGCATCCACCGCCCGTAATGTTAGCGGGTCTTGCGCGTTCGGGTGGGAGTGGCACTTCGTCGGCTAGTTGTCCATCGACGCCCGTGAATAGCACAGGGAAAGCATTGGACCACCGGCGTAGTTCGCAATAAACCGGACTATGTACTCCGGTAGGCATTGATACCGGGGACCCCCAGCAGGAGCATACGCAGGGCTACTCCCCCTCCTGGCAGAGGTATTCCGTTTCACGCAGGGCAACCTCCTTGTGGCAAGCTCCACAGCCCGAAAAGAGCCACCACTGTCGCACGGGGTGCTGACGACGCTTTCGCAAACTCCTTAACCAAGCTCGGTAGAGCATGATTGACGCAGTCATCATCCTTGTGACACCCCACGAAACGGCGATGTCTCGGAAGCCCGAGGCATGCTTTTCCAGTCGCGCAAGTACCACTGGACAAGTCCAACACGAAGTCCCCCGGTGTCGAGTATTGCAACACCAGCTCGGTCATGTCCTTGATGCTCTTGTGCTCAGGTCGAAGCTCTTCACGCGACTCTTTTCGTCAGCCCGTCTCACCATCTCTCCGGGCTCCAACCGCTGGATTCCATCCATACGGTTCGTGCAGGGTGCGTGGGAAGATTGTACATACCTGCTACTTTGGTAACATACCCGGACGAACTGCACTTCAAGCGGCGCATTCCTCCGCGAGAAGTGAACAGCCCATTGCGCGAGTGAGGCGTGGCCACTTCCTTTTATAGTCATGTTTTCCGTGTAGTGACCTCGAGCTCGGACGTGGACCATCGGCTGGTCCTCCACGTTGAACAAGATGTCCTTCCGCCGCCTCCCCGTCGACGCGCTAGCCCCGTTACTCGCCTCTTCGTACACATCTTGGCTGTAACGCTTGAGGCGCAAAATTCACATGTCCAACTCTAGACCACTACAGAAAATGATTCCGTGGCCGGTTTTAGCAAGCAGCGCGTCGATTATTGGGATGGAGGCGTCCATGCCGTTGGAGGTGACGATATCATTGGCAGAGTTATCTGCACCACACTTGCTTCTGGTGTCGAACGGAGGGTCCATC